>JAAXNX010001176.1:0-19487 GCA_036491905.1 Folsomia manolachei
AGGTCAGTGGGACCTTTTTGGGGGTGAGGCTGAAAGCATACTTTGGCTTCGCCGTTGCTACTGGTGACACTGAGGTCACCAGCGCTTACTTTTGCCTCATCCTAAGAATAAAGGATGCAAATAATTTTCATACTCTGAAATTATGTAGATTTATATTCCTTTCCAAATTAAATTAGATCTAACCCAGCAGCATTTCCTTTTATCTACTGGAATTGAATTAGTAATTTAGCATCATCACAAGATAAAAACGAATAAACTGCCACCCACAATGAAATAATGGGGGCACAAATCATTCATTCAAAAGTTAAATTTGAGCAAGACAGACAGAAACAAAGCTTTTGCATAAGAAGCCAGTGTCGTCGTTCCACCTAACTAATAGGCAGCCAGGTAATAAAAGCGTGCCACGTGAACCTAATAAATGGTTTAATATAAATGCAAATTACATAATTTTTCAATATGCATGAACACATCGTAGCTACTTAATCGGCTGGAGAATATTCGCAGCTCAGTTGCCAGCTAACCCGACCCAACTGTCGTCCACAACCGTATTTATTTGTACGCATTAAATATTATGGTAACATTTGCACGTACTCATAATACAGGGGTTAGCATGAAAAAAACCAACCACTATAAGTCAGTTAAATTAGTTTGGTTGTTAAATGCTTTATTTTCTGGTTATTCCCAACCAGACCTAACCTGATTATGGCGAAGCTGGTGTTTTTATTTGTCGACCTTCCTTATATTCATTCATCCTTCTTGTTTCTTCCTCACACTCTATCTCAAGTCGTCAAATTTATTTAGCCAATTCATTGTCAGCAGCACAATAGAATTACACGCATTTAATCCCCTCACCTCAATCACAAAAGAGATTCCTAATTAGACCACTTTAATTTACTTTAACTGACAACATTTTACGACACAAGTGATCAACACAGTTTGTTACAAAATATTTACTCACAAGTTGACGACTGTCATACACCATGATTTGTCCGGCACGCTTATCTCATCAACTGAACTCTGGAAGGAACTTCATTAGTGGAAGAATTATAACAAATTAGTTTTCGGGTCAAAATTAACGTGGATATTTATTCGTGCCCAAGTAAAAAATCTTGGTATGGTGTAATTGGTGCAAACTATTGCAAAAATGGTGAATCTCATATTTTGGAATCCTTGCATTGTTGTTTTATTTGTGGTCGCCCTTCTCACACGGAATGGTACGAATCAAACACAGCAGAAAGGATCCGAAAGTCCTGTCAACCCGAATTTAGACTCATCATCAAATTTAAATGGTAACGCTGAATTTGGTAAGCATTAAAAGAAATGTATTAATCTTGAGGCATATCCCTGTGACATGACGGCAATCTAAAAATAATGGCAATCCAAATCATCCTACGGAATTTCTCCTTCATTAAACGATTTTGTGTAGAAACAAAAAAATATTACAGGATTGATGCTTTCATTCATTGAAACAATTTTTTTGGAAATGATCTTTTGCGTTCCATGACTTAAAAAAGAAAAACCATCAAATAGTTATGAAAGACATGACACCAGATCAGAGCTAGCTGGATATTGAAACCAATGATGGCGTTAATGAATGCTTGGTTTGTTACAATGAAATTATTCTCTAAACGACAGTTTGTCGGGGTTTCTTTAACCATTATCCTGTCAAAAATGTCAAAACTCCATCGTAAAATGTTGGCACAAAAAACTACAAATATTTGGATTAAATGATCTTCATGATACGATGCGGGTGAACCAAATCTATTCTGTAATGCAAATCGGGACAAGTACATGACAACAACACAAACAAGCCGGGTATGACACTTCTTGAGATCTTGTAACGTGTCATGCTCATCGTTGACTATGACTACTATTTAATGGTTGATTTGATGTGGGATCTATTCGATTTTAGAGTTTGTTCCTTGTCCTAATTTAACATGCAATATTGTTATATCCTCCTTTCCTTTTCGTTACACAGATTCATGTAAAGGTGAAGCATGGTGTTCTTATCTCGATGAAACGGAAGCCCTGGCTTTGGATGCCATCCGGTCATTGCATCGTCAATTGGACGATGACAGCGATGGCAACATTGATCTGAGTGAGACAAAAGATGTAGGGTTTGTTACTACATTTATTTATTGAATGTGAATGTGGACATTTCAGTGTTTAATCGGTGCAGTGTTTTTCTGTCTTAAAATGTGCAGTTCCTCACGGAAGAGCTTAAATACGACAAGAATGTGGAAAAACGACAAAAGGCCTTTCATCTCAACGATGACTCTCAAGTATCCGTTCAAGAGTTGTGGGAAACATGGATCAAGTCTGAAGTTCACAATTGGACCATTGAGCAAACGGTGGATTGGTTAATCACTATTGTCGACCTTCCTCAACATCAAGACAAATTTACGGCTGGAAATATTAACGGTACTCTGCTTCCCATGTACGTATTATTTCAACTGTGTACCTTTAATTTGACTCGGAAATCCAATTAGACCTACATATATTTTGCAGACTTGCCGTAAATCACAATAACTTTTTACAAGCTCAACTGGGCGTCAAGGACTCCATTACTCGGCAACGTATCACAGTAAAAGCAATGGATGTGGTGCTTTTTGGATCTCCGAGGGGTAGAAATTTTTCTTATTCATGTTCCATGCAGCGTTTATGTAATGATCTAAGCTACATCTAATGATTTCTCAGACACAACTAACCACATTAAAGATGTCATTTTGACAACTTTGCTAGCATTGGCAATGATTACATGCTATCTCGTTTACAAACGATACCAGTGGGCTCAAGAAGATTTGACGAAAATGTCGAAACAAATGGAGGAACTGTCCAGGGCAGAGGAGACTTTATTCGACCTTCAGGTGGGACACGGTAGCTATTCCAAATTAACGTGTTGTTCCGTGAAAGTATATTTGAAATAAATAAGTTGAGTCGAGATAATTATTTACGAAATTTACAGAGGGAACTGGAGAAAGCCAAAAGTGAAGAGAGGAAGGAAGCGGTCGTCGAAGGGAAAAGAAGAAACATTCAAGGAGATGATCCAGATGAAGTGGCTAAACTTCGAGAAGAAAATATGGTTCGCTCCATGATTATTACTATGTTATCAATTTTTGGTATGAATAGTCATTCGCAAAATATACAGTCGTGCGCGTCAAAATTGCACGACGGAAATAATACGAATTGATCTTAAATTTATTGAAAGGAACGGCACATTTATGAGCTTTAGTCACTAGAATAAACTTATTGTCATAGATACTACGAAATGAACTACACCGGGCGGAATCGGAACTGGAAGACAAATGTTGGGTGCCCCCACCCGTCCTTCAACACAGGCTCCAATACACATATGAACTGGAATTGAAGACTTACAATAAAAAAAGAGTTGGGGCTGAGAAACAGCTTATGCAAGCCAAAGAAGCCGTAAGATATCGAATACTACCAAAATTTAGTTAGATTAAAATGTCCTTTGTTCTATTCCATAAGTGTGACAAACTAAGAAAGAAAAGGTCCAGTCTTATGGGTGCATTTGTAACAACTCACGGTCGCTCAATAGATGATGTTGATAAAGCTATTTTGGAAGCCCGGTGGGTCGTCATTGCGATACAAATTTTGAATGAAAATAATGAGGAAATATATTTTGTGTCTACTTTGTCACCCAGGACTGTTTTGACTGAAATAACCCACGAGCTACAAGAGCGAATGCACCGTTGGAAGCAGGTAGAATTATTAATCGGTTGTTCTATTATGAACAATCCAGGTATCCAAAACTTGGAGAACTTGATTAAAGCTTATGGAAAGTCGTTGTATGCTGCTGGTAAGTTTAGAAAGAGTTGGACTATTTTATACTATTTTTACATTGACTCTAATCAAATAATCAAATGTCCTGACCTAGGTCCAGGATCTGTGATAAGCAATAGCCAAGACGACATCGACGATGATGCAAGCTCTATTTATAGTTCATCTGCTAGGCCCAGAGTTCATCTTGGCTTTATATGAAGAAATATTAAATATTGACTAGATCAAGTGAACACTTGGATTTGTAACCTATCCTCCAAAGAACAGAATTCTTTGCTACTTCAAAGTTCGGCCATTCGAAACATAATAGTTCTGAAAATGATTTAAAATGTAATGTCAAACGGAGAAAAATAAAATCATTAATGTCATTCATTTCTTTTTCCTTGAAATGAATGATCACTTACCTTTTTCCAGGGCTGAGTTTCTTTTTGGAAATGTATCTTTAGTATTATAATACTTTGCAACAATATTACGAAGAATTTAAGTGACATGCCAAACCGTCCCACTATCCATTTGTCACGCTTTCCTCATTCAGTATGTTACGAGTAATTTTAATTAAAAAATAAGGAAACTGATAGTACTTATCCCAAACATGCCAGGTACATTAACAAAATACAATTAATACAATTAACTTGTGTTTATGAATTCAGCAATTTCCTCAAAATTAAATTATTCATGTGTTTCCCTTCAGTATTTGGCTACAGTTTATTTCAAATCTTAATGTCGGGATTGAACTTATTCACTTGGTTTTACACTTTTATCAACAATTTTCTTAAACTCCGCCATGTATAATTAACGCAAATAATGATTTCATTGCCAACAAATATACTTTTGGCTAATTAATTAATTTTTCGCAAACACTCTGCCATAATTATCTAACGATTGGCTAAAAAATTCTCGGCAGATAATGTTCCCTGTACAGCTTTTCCTCATCTTCCCTGTTCCGTTGTAAGAAGGATTTTGACCGGATATGAAATATTTCTTCCGGGGCAGCCAAACCAATACAGCCCCGCTTATCGAAGGAAGATTTAGCCTTCAAAGTTATCCTCGCCCTTTTCAACTTTTCTCCATTAAATCCTTCAAGAGTCAAAGTTAATTCTCGGACCCAGTCCAACCTTACTTGTTGCCTAATTCCCTGGGATTTAACTAGTTTGGCAATCAATCCATAATCCAAGTGATGGAGGAAACCTTGGTCAAAATCAAACACAAAGTCCAAAATGTAATACAGAGGTCGGCCTGGAAATCGTCGTGACCTTTCTTGATCCGCAGTTGGGTAGACAGGTTCAAAGGTAAGGCGTGATTTTGGACGGAGAAGAAAATACACCGGGAAGTCGAGTGTATTATCAAATTGACTATTGATGAATTTAAAAATACGGGAAAATACTGTGAGAGAATGGAAATGGGTTTGACTAATTGCGGAGAAATGTAAGCTCTGGACAGGGCTGTTGTATTTGGCCATAAGTTGGGAAATTGAGTCGTAATGCTCTTCACGAAACCTGGGCAAATATTTCAAGTAGATTAGAATTGACTACCCTTCAAATACAATTATAATAGAACAATGAATAATTTTTACCAAGGGAATTCAAGGCGAGTGAACTGTGTTTTATTCCAAAAGTTCCATTCTTCTTCGACCCATCCATTTGTGGTGGTACAAAGTGTGCGAAGAATTTTAATTGTGGGAAGTTCAAGATTATGGATGTCACCTAAAATGTGAGACAATTAATTGGTCTTACAAAGGATTGAAAGTATTTAGCGACTCACCACACGAGGTAGACATAAAAAGTTGGAATCCATTAATATATAACTCCCTGTAGGATATGGACTGGATAAGATCAAGCCAATAATGGGTAAAATGACGCTGTTCAGTTTTTGTAAAATTTGTTCAATGCAATATTACTTTCTATATAAAATAATACCAACAGATGAGTTTCTGCCGAAACTGGGAAAGAGGCAAAATTATCGATTTCTTCAATACTCCTTTGCGTCTGCTTCTTGTAATCTAAACACTAAATGTTGAGATGATTGTTAAGCTGTGAAGTTAGTGGAGTTTTTTGGAATCTGGTGACATTATAAATTTCACAGCAAAATCAATCATTTCCTTCTCCGGCTCTAGAATTTTAATTGTGGGAAAATCCAACAAGTTCAAGATTATGGATGTCACCTAAAATGTGAGACAATTAATTGGTCTTACAAAGGATTGAAAGTATTTAGCGACTCACCACACGAGGTAGACATAAAAGGTTGGAATCCATTAATATATAACTCCCTGTAGGATATGGACTGGATAAGATCAAGCCAATAATGGACAAAATGACACTGTTCAGTTTTATTAAGCTGTGAAGTTAGTGGAGTTTTTTGGAATCTGGTGACATTATAAATTTCACAGCAAAATCAATCATTTCCTTCTCCGGCTCTACGTCTTGCTTGTTATTTACTGGATCCAAGCAATGTTTTGACTTAAACTGTGGTTCATGAGACTTACAATTGCGTAACTGCGAATTGCAGTTTCTATAACACAAGAACTTAATATATTCGTCCCGATGTTTTAACATTGGGTGGAATACCAAATACCAAGGCTGTAGTAATATAAGTAACTACTTAAAATGCATTCATCATTTTTACATAGTTGCATGCAAGTAACCTAAACAATGGAGTCATGTAATTGGTTCGGAATACTATTTTTCTTTGTTCATAACCTTACGTAGTGACAAATAGTAAACTGTTACACAGCATACTGCAAAACGAGTAACTTTGGCTCAGAATATTTGCCGTGCCCTTTAAATTGACACCCTGCCAATGGCAGGGTGCCATGCAGTTTTTATCCCTGTCCGTGGCTTTGGTGTCATTCCATGATACAGGGATCGGGTGCCGCTCGATCCACCATGTGGGAAAATGCCATCCAAACCAGCTTGTACTTATGATAAGAGGTAGTCTTAAATTCACGTTTAATTTCTCAAAATACTAAACACGTTACTCAAATTTGCAGCAAGGTCACGGAAACCATGCCGGCTGACCAATACACATATGAAATGTCGTTCAATACTTGGCATGAAACCAACGACGGATAGCATCATTCCCACCTGGTTCGATCACAACTTTGCCCCATCGGGGTGAACAAGTTAATTACGAGTACAGTGTTCCTTTTTTCTACAACTTTTTCGCCGCTCTCATGCTTGAAATGCTCATGCCAGACGTTCTCCATCCATTACTCTTCAATAAAAACAATATTAACGGCGAGAAAAATGCAAAAAGAGACTTGGCCACACTAATGCAAGAATTAGTTTGGATTACAGACTATTTGCTTAAAATGCCAAAAGAAGGTCATTCCAACTGGATACAAATCTGTTCGAAACGTGCATAAAAATGTACAAGGAAAGGGTTATTCAAAAATTGAGTAAGTTTGCCAATGTCTTCAGCAAACAATTTACAAATTTCTAACAAACAATATCTGCAGAAAGGACGGTTGTCTAATCAATCCCGACGATTATGCCCACCTGGAGACCAATGACGAGGTATGGGACGCTTTTGAAGCGGATTTAGGTGACTCCAAACTTCTGCGAGGAAAACGTTTCCCACCTCCCTCATCCTGGCCAAAGTGTGCTGACCCACGACCTGTACTGAGTGTAGTAGTTCCTGCTCTTCAGACTGTGTCGATATATGTTCAGAAGATGATTCTACAAAGTGCAAAGTTGCCGGAAAAAAGTGTTCCAGGTGCACAAATTGTCACACATGTGCCTGGAAAGCTCCCAACTGCTACACGGCCAACCCTTTATCATTCAATTGCGAGCATTGTCTCTGGTGGAAAGATCTGTTCCGGTTGCACAAACTACGAAAGATGTGTTCATTTCACGATACCTCTCTACAATCAGCAAGCCATTGGCATGGTGATTTACACAATGGCTGGATTTGCCATTCTTTGGCCAACTGAGGTTGGGATGAGTGCTTGTGATGCGGATTTGTGGGCTTTTAACCATCTCTGGGCTGGAATCCTTTCCGCCCTTGGGGTCGATGATGAGTGCAACCTGCTCCTCCTTCTAGATATCAAGAGGGCCAGGGTTTATTATAAAGAATTGTTTGATACTTATCTTCTTCCCACGATGTTCAAATTTGATAAGCAGACGAGATTCATGATGGATAATGTATTCAAGGTAATGTTGAAAGACATCAATCAATCAATTTGTTGAATACGGCTATAGAGTGCTCTTATCTTTCCTGTAGGGTTTGAAGCTAAGAACGGATACATCCCTAACTCCAAAACTTCTCTTATGCCGATTTGTTCGGGATTTTGTAAAGGTTCCAGCAACGAACATTTGCGACTTGTTAGGCCTTAAGGACAAACTGCTGGACATGGGTTTGACCGGAATGATGATACCACAATTTATGAATGATCCCACATATCGGGCTCTACTCAACAAGGCGTTTACGGAAAAGATGTATTCCGTTGCTGCGGATTATTTTCCTAATGGAGAATGTGAAAGTTTTGAAAGGATTTCCAAAGAATGTTTGGTGTAAACTTGTATATAATTGTAGATTTCATATAAAGTAATTTTTCGCTTTAAACTATGGTTTTATCAACTGCATACCGTCCAGTGAATATTAGTATTCATCATGACCAGGTAACTATTCATTAAGACTGGTTAAGTAAAAAGTAAGCAGTTGATACCTTTCTGTTACTTTAGCTCATCCAAATAAAAAAGTCACCCGGATCCATATGGTTAAAGCAACCATTGCCAATTGTTCTTAACATTTTTTTCATTAACATTGGAACCTCAGGAACGGCGGTTCCTTAAAATGGTTGTCTGACATTAAAGTATATCGTTGATTAAGTGTTAATGATAGTTTTGTCAAATTGTGCCGTAAATAAGTTTGCATGTAAATACAGCCATAAATAATAACACAATGTCAGACATAGTTCTCTGGTATCTCCTTCCTAGAACTAAGCAAAAAAAGCCATATCGCTTCGTATCTTAGTGGACAAGACGCGAGACGCTAGCTTTTTTTAGTGGCAGTGTGGATTTAGAGCCGACTGCCTCTGAACCTTTGTTGATTCCGCCTCCGCCTCATTCTTTCACTCAACTTCAAACCTGCTGGCCGTGACAGGCTGCAAATTACTCGAATTTGTTGATTTCTTCGTCATTGAAATTTGCGAAACTTTTTCCTTATTTAAGCCTTATCCAGGACATCAAAGGTAAGCTCAAGTTTGTTACATTGGATTAAGTTTTATTAATTATTATGGAATTATAGTGCATTTTTAACTTAAACAAACATATGATTACGAATTTCTGAGAGCTTAAATGATTAATTATAGGGCGAGGTTAAGGAAGGTTGAAGGCAAAAAATCTTATTTTTTTGTCTTATGTCTTATCTTATGTCATAAGAAAATAGATTGCTAAAAACGTTACGTCTACATAGATCATTTCCCATTGTCGTCTTAATCGAAGTCGTCTTGCAGTGAATTACAATTATTTTTATGGTTTCCTTTTACCTCATTCTTGTCTCATTTTCTAATTGTTTTGTAAACTTCCCTTAGAAAATGCCATTCGTTCCAGCTATCATCGGAATAGATTTTGGAACTAGCTACACCACCGCCGCAGTTTTCCAGGATGGAGAGATCCACATCATCCCAAACGACCAAGGGTCCCGACACACTCCCAGTGTTGTCGCCTTCACAGAGATGGAGCGTCTAATTGGTAGCCCAGCTCAAGACCAGATGACGCTCAACCCCACAAATACTCTTTTCGGTAACCTAATTATTTTGCCTAGATGCCAGTAAAGAGCAGTGCTTTCATGTTTATTGTCTGAAATTTTATTTTGATTAAAAACAGATGTTAAACGATGGATTGGGCGAAAAATTGAAGACTCTTCAGTCCAAGCGGATATGAAGACCTGGCCCTTCAAAGTTATTTCTGAACATGGAAAGCTCAAAGTCCAAGCCAACTATAAGGGTGAAACAAAAACTTTCCTCCCTCAAGAAATCTGTTCCATGATCTTCGCCAAGATAGTAGAGTCAGCAGAGACATACCTGGATGAACCCGTGACCGATGCCGTTGTCACCATCCCTGTCGGCTTTACTAATTCTCAACGTCAAGCCATCAAGGATGCTGGAAGAGTTGCAGGGATTAATGTTCTTCGAGTTATCAACGGGGCATCGGCGGCTGCCATTGCTTACGCTTTTGAGAAGAAGGTAAGATGAAAATTTGCATCATTTAAGTTATTTTACAAGTTACAAAAAGTTTGAATTAATTATAGATTAAATTAAAAAATCGCAACGTACTCATTTTTGATTTGGGAGGCGGTACTTGCAACGTATCCATTGTGACAATTGACAACTGGTTGGTGGAAGTCAGGTCAACCACTGGAGATAACCATTTGGGAGGGGAGGACTTTACCTCCCGAATGGTTGACTATTTCACAGAAGGATTCCAAACTCGGTACAACAAGGACTTGAAAAGTAACAAGCGTGCCCTATCCCGTCTTCACGTTGCTTGCGAAAATGCAAAAAGAACATTGTCTAGCACAACTCAAGCTTTTATTCAACTGGACTCCCTTCTGGATGGGATCAACTACCACAATTGCATAACTCGATCCCGTTTTGAAGAGTTGAACGCTCAACTTTTCCGTCAAGCTCTGGACCCTGTTAAAAGGGCCCTTTCCGACGCCAAGATGTCAAAATCCAAAATCCACGATGTAGTTCTAGTTGGAGGATCCACACGTATCCCAAAAGTTCAACAACTGCTTCAGGCTTTCTTCAATGGCAAGCAATTGGTCAAATCCATGAACCCAGATGAGGCTACTGCTAGAGGTGCTGCCATTCGGGCCGGCATTCTTAATAAGGGGAGCGACAACACAGAACTCCGATACCTAGCCTTGCTCGATGCAACTCCATTGAGCCTTGGAGTTAAAACTATGAGAGGTGCTATGGCTACAGTTATCAAAGGAAACGATATCGTTCCGTGTAAGAAGACGCACCTTTTTACAATTAAGCAGTTGCCGATGACCTACCAGGAACCTTGCACACATAGTGGACCTCAATCTTGGATAGACATTTTTTGGTAAGCCATAGTGTAAATAATTGCTAACAATAAATAAAAGAAATGCACAATATTTAATTTTTTATCTTTGATTTATTTATTTGCAGCTGTGGATCTACCTGGTCAAATGACAAGTTTGAGACGGGAGTATCCATCCAAGTTTATGAAGGTGAAGGAGCCCAGACGGCAGATAACAATCTGTTGGGTGAATTTGAACTGAATGGGATTATACGAGCACCTGGAGTCGATCCAGGAATCGAGATCACTTTTGATGTTGATACGAATGATGTCCTGGTTGTGACGGCTGTTATCAAACAATCGGGACAGGGTAAAAGGATTACAATTGCCAAAAGCAAGAATCGCATGAACGAAAAGGTTATCCAGCGAATGATCCATGAAGCACAACTTTACAAGGCTGATGATCATAAAGAAAAGGAGAGGAAAGCTGCCAAGGATGCTCTAGAAAGTTATTGCTTCAAATTCAAGACCAAGCGTGAAGGAATCATTAAATGGCTGGATGGTAATCAATCGGCTGGGAAAGAGGAATTTGAACAGAAACAGAAGGAGGTGGAAGAAATTTGCAATCCTGCCGAGGATTGTGGTGATCAGTAGATGCTGGCCTGAGAAGAACGTGATAGTTGGACTTCCTTACTACTTTAAATTCACTAATCAATTACTTACAAATGTTGACATTGCCTTCGTAATTTAATTAAGTGTTAAGATTCCAAATGATATTTATCAGTTAACAGTCGAGATTTTTAGGTTAATAAAACAAGATTGTAATCCAATTTTACGGTTTATTCGTTTGAAGTTATTTAGTGGGGTGGGATTAAATTAATTGAGTAAATTTTCAGCCAACATATTTTGGTTAGTATTCCAAGAATCAATGAGCATAACTCTGGTCTATTAAACAATAAATCCATTTCTAGTTATAAATCGGTCGTGGATCAAATTAAACGATTTACGTAAAGTTCTTAGAATTGAGCGTTTGATCCGAAAAGCAATGTTTTTATGTTAGTTCCAATGTCGTTATATACCAATAGCTGGGTATATAAGGGAAATAATTCCCATATTTTAAAACATACTTGTCAGATTTTCTAGAAGCATTACAAATTCTGAAACACAATTGAAAACTACATGTTTTCTTCCAAGTCCCAAACCTTCCTGGTATTAAGCATTGCTGCTACAGTTATTGGAAACACGATGTCCAACTCGAGTTTTCCACCAATTGAAGGTCCATTCTACCCGATATGCGGTAAGGAAACTGATACTGGTCAAACAATACCGTCAGATTTAGGCATTTTCTTTGTGTCTTTTCCTTAGCCGGCTCATGCACCGAGCAAAACGTGACCTGCCAAACGGAAGACATTCCGCATTGTCTGAGAATTGGCGCTTGTCCATCCGGATGTATTCCTCAAGGATTCCAAGTGCCTTGTCGCGCCACTGCTTCTGGATGTCCAAGCCGAACCTGCGCTTCTGTCAATTTTCTACTGGAAGCTGAGCAGTCTGGCTACCGTTTTGTCCTTGCGAGTTGGGAAGTAGCTCAATCTACAGAAGGGTTGGATATTGGATTCAGTGTTAAAGGGCTCAAAAGTGAGACCCCGACCTGGATAACTATTACCGATACTTGTGCCAATGAGGTTCTATTCTGTGCTGAATCCGTACTTCAATTCTGCTAACTTTATTTTGTTTCTGCACAAATTGCATTCAAGTATAGACGCTGTTGGTTAAATTTGAATATTAATTCAAGATTTAAGAAATAATTCCTTCGATTGATAAATAAAGTTTTATTTTGGAAAAAATCAAAGCATGATTTTGCCCGTGCCAAATTATACAATTGGTAATAGCGAGATAGCGATATTAATTTGGTATTTCAGTGCATTCAAAAATATATATTATTAAATTCTGGGTTTAGAATCTCATTTCGTCGAGAGCTTGCAGTTGAACCATAGCGATATGCTTGAACACTCAAGAAATATATAAAGCGTCAATAAATCAAACCAATTATTACGATGAGATTATTCTAATCACTATACTTAGGATTACATTGATGTCAAACTACATCATTGTAAATTGTTTGTATCAGGTTGTAAAGTTTCGGCAACATGAAAATCAAGTAATTCTGACTTCTAGAAATAATGTTTGACGTTCTTTATGCTCTTTAAACAGCTTGTAGTAGTTACTAATGATGAGCTAAGCTGAAGCACAAGTGTGGGTTTTTTTGGCGGATAATGTCCAAATAGTTATGAAGTGGTTACGAGCGACAATCCACTAAATATTTGCAAATCACAACAGAGCAAATGAGATGAATTATATTGTTTGTTCATTTATGTTCACAGACGAGATGATTCTCAAATATGCATACGACTTAGTTTTTGACAAAATTCAATATATTCCTAATACGGATATTTATTTTCCGACAACGTCTATCATATTACATTACTGCAAAATAAACTCCAACAAGCACACCGACAAATGAAAACATCTTTAAATAAAGCTTTCTCAATTACATTCACAATTCAACAAATATTGTCATTTTATCATGTTTAAAAAATTCACTGCTATACAAACCATTTTAATTAAAAGATTAAACTGAATTTGAACTCTACCTCTCACAATGATTGTGTCTCCCACATTTAAATATTGGTATTGCAAAAAAAGTTCTCCATTACTCCGAACAAAGTTGAAGAACCACAAACAATTATCTACTAATTGTTCCAACTTTGCATTAAGTGACAATGAAATCCACCATTATTCTAATATTTTCAGTTTTAGCAATCCTGTCAATTCAGCACGCAAAAGCCACTCCCTTGAACAATGGTACGTTTAACACGTCCCGAAACATGGCAGTACAAAACTTTTGAGTTTTCGTTATTAACATTATTCTAATTCATTTCAGGCGTTCAGGACGAAGGAATCGCGCCGTGCTTTAGCAAATGTCCAGTAAATTGTAAGGAACAAGGATTTGAGGACGGAAAGTGCTATATGACCTGTGCAGGCTGGGTTTGTTCTTGGCGTTGCCGTTGCTTACCAGAAGCCAATTTCTTGCAATGAAACTATTGATGGACAATTATTTGTTTAATATAAATACAATTTACTAATCAATGCTATATTCAATTAATAAATTACTCAGAGTTTAAACATTCTGTCTGCAATTGTTGGAGGCTTAAAACTCGATGCATTTGGAAACTATAGGATTCTTACAATTTTAGGATGCACTGCATCAACAGTTTATTTTTTGGATTAAAATGTAAGTAAAGCATTGAACGTCCAATTAACAATTGTTCGTACAAACGCAATTCTGGCATCGTGACCCAGACGCTCTCTCCCCACAATTGGAAAACGTATCTCCAACATTCCAGGGAACAGACTTTTAACCTCCCTTCTTAGAATGTTACCTTCTCGTCCTTTTAGGATAGCTGTACCCAAGCAGATGCTTCTCTTTGAATTGCTCATTCCTTCATTGAACTCAACGGACTGTGATAATAGAAACATCACTATACCGACAAACAGGATGGAGTGGTAAACCATAGCGACAAAGACAAAAACGGGTAGGTGATGACTCCACCGCACAACTCCATAATTTAGACAAGTTGCAACAATACTGGCTCCCAGAACAGCAAAGAAAATGAACGCCCCAAGATGTTCTTTTAACACATTTGCACACAACCAGAGTTGTCGATGGGCTCGGATTTGTTGCAGTCGACGTTGAGTTCCAATGGCGTCAACATTTTGAGAAATCTTCTCCACCAAATGAGCATTCCTTGTGCAGAGTTGTAACGCGGAAATACACGGAATTGCCCAAATCATTAATAATCTTAGTAATTCAAACCAAATTAGGACTTTGCAAACAAACCGAAACACCATAAATACCACTTTAAGAAAAGTATTGTTACCTAAACTTTCTAAAACAGTTCCCAACAAATTGTCAACAGATGGAAATTGTTTGTTAATGACTATGACGTATTGAAGTATGGGATCAATATCGAGAAAAACGACTATCGCTGAACTAGATAATGTTATAAGATAGGATCCAGTTATAGCACCAATCAGTGTCAATCCAATCAAATCCGGCTTGTTGACGATACTATGGGAAAAGTAGTCCTGAGTCTTTACAGATTGCAAAATGTCCGGGCGTTTGAAAGATTTTATTGATCCCGATTCAAACATTAAACTTGGCATAGTCTTTCTTGCTGTTAATTGTCTCGAGAGTAGAATTAGTTGGTTACTGCCCTCCACCATTTCTTCAAAGAAAGCGAACCATATCTGCAGAGCGAAGATAAAACCTGCCAATGGTGCAAAAATGTAGAGTAACAGCATCCTTCTTGAATGAAGGGCTACATCCAAGGGGAACAAGGTTTGGTTGGTGAATAACTGGGTCGTTGTTTTTGTGGGGTTTTCCATCCCATAAATATAAACCAATGTTGAGCCAACCCATGCAAATCCTGTGATAAGGAGGGACACTATTTTCCTTACAAGTAGCCGTGCTGGGGTCTCATTCAAAACTTGGATACGTCTTTCGCTAATATTCCAAGTTATGGGGGGCTTATAAAGTAAGGGGTAAAAATCTCCCCATAAAATTTGTAAAACGTCAGCAACCTTGCAGAGGAGGACTGACATTTTTTCAAAGCTGATAATGTCTTTGACAAATTGTTTTGCCACACTAGAGTTTCAAAAAATGAACTGTTTTAAGCTACTCCAGGTCGATAATTAGTCACAAATTGAACAATAACTTACCTTGAAACGATTTTGGAGACTCGACTCTAATTAATCTTACCAACTAAATTTAACTAGTCGGCGTTTGCGTCGTTACCCTTGGGCGCTGCTTGCATACTATCGGGCGACCAACAAACATTGCTTGTAATTTTATTTATGTCGGTGCAAGAACTGTTTCACTACCATTTATTGACTTAATGGGTAAATGATAGGACAGTAGTAGATGGAGTTTTCCAGAAATGAGCTGGGAAACTTGCAAACAGAACTGAGAATTTAATATACAATTAGCTAAAAATGTCAAATTTTCGCTATTACTAATACCGCGGCCTTTAACATGGTAATATTACAAAGTTTAAGTTTTAAACTGTTTCCCGAAATTCAAGAGAGAGAAATGCTCATTAATTAACCGTCATTTCAAGTTCCACTGTGTAATGTCGTTCGACTCGCTAGTTTTGCAATTTTATAATGACAATGTCCTATTAAATTACAAGATAAACTCTACTGGTTTGGGCAATCCGTATTATTAATAGCAGTATCCAGTATCTATGTATTAGTTTTGGAATTCGTCCATATTATGGTAATAACAATAATATACAATAATTTCGTTAACCGACCATTTGAATGCAGTAGCATGCAGTTCGTTAATGCAATTATAAAATTAAACGGTTCCTTGTTATTCTCAAAATTAGTGTTTAATATACTTGTTGTCCTTGATGATTCCATGATGTATTCGATGTTTGTTTTTTTAATTCATCCAAGTTTCAATCATGGCGTACTTGGATTTGGCTAGCAAATAGTTATCTATCAAAACTATTAGGGGGTATTAATAATGATTGGCAGTTTTAAATCTGGGAGGTTGAGGCCTGGTTCCTTCTTACATCGGGATATTTTTTAAGCATTGAAACTAAGTTAATACGCTTATGATCTTCCTACATATCAATAATAATCATACACATAACCATTACATTAACCGTGTGATTATCAATAACTACAATTATGATAAGTAGCATCCGTTCGTAGAAGCATTTTCAAATAATTGAATATTTTTTAGAAATTGCATGACTTCAGTAAACAAGCGAGTTAAGTTCAACGAAATTCAAGTAAGTATGATGATCCCGGTCCAAAATAGAAAACAAAACCGTTGTATGCATTTCATTTTAAATTGGCATTGACATAGTTTTTAGCAGATCCCATTGTATGGATTTGAATATTTCATGTATACCAGTTCTTTAGATTACCCTAAATACATTCAACGCAATATCGGAATTTATTTCAGGCCACGCCAGCACATTTTGAAGCCAGTAATTTATTTACATTCACACTTTCCCCATGCTTTTCCACTAACAAAATATTTAATCCAATATCTCAAACATCATGGCGACAGACGCCGTAGTTTGAAACACCCAAAAAAAGTACTTGAGCGGAAAGAAAGTTTGGACACGAGCCAAACACAGACTTCCCAGCCCCAATTCAAAGCACCAAACCGGAAGTGACGTCAATTGTTTCTGCATATGACTCTTCCTCCTGGGCAGGAATTTTTTTAACCTTGTCACTTCTTTGTGGCAGGTGATGTATGCTTTCGCCATACTGAATACGACTGAACCCACGATGGCAGACGCCGATAAAGCAGAGTAGATGCCGAAAACATACATGCCAAGTGGCAGAATGCCATACAATTTCAGCGTGAGAAAGTACAGTCCCACTTGAATGATGTAATAGATGCAAGATCAGATTCGTCACAAACAATATTGATAAGTATCGAAAAGAGCGGTATACCATCAATAGGTAGCGATAGAAGGAAATACCTACAAATATGGAAAAAGATGTTTAATTTAAGTGTATGTATATGCAAATAGTGAATTGTTTCCAGTTTTCATACCTTTCATGGGAGACAACTTTAGAATTTCTTGCCACAGATGTCCAAATTTTCGGAAAACCATGATAAGAGAGATTCCAATTGCAATAAGCATGTTACATATTCGGACGAATTCTAAAGATGTTATAATATAGACTCCACATCTGAAAAAGAAACTTGCAAACCAAAATAGCACACGTCTCGTGTGATACTTCGCAAGAAAATGGTTAAATAGGTAATTATACGGGTCTATGCCAAGTAGCAGAATGACAGGAACCATAACAAAGGGAAGAATTGTCATGTGTCTGAAACCGATTTGGGTATAAAAAAGAATCTGTTTATCCGTACGAGACAATTTCGTCAGGTCCGGCTGGTTTCGAATTGGAGAGCCTGGAATACATGGTTTTAACTCTGAAATTATCATTTTACGATATCGATACAACAGAAGGTATTGAATATGTTTGTTTATCTTCATGCCTGCTTGTTGTGCTGAAAGAAACCTTTCTGCAAGTGGGCTCCACGTTCCCTGGAAACTCTCCACTTCTGTAAATCTCCAAATAATTGGGATGAAACTGGCCGAGATTAGAGAAACTGTCACAGCAGCGATGACATAGAGGAGTGCCATTGTGTCAGAGACGCCGTCATCAATAAACCATGCCCCATTTGTTGCAAGTCTCAGAATTCGATTGGCAATTATTACAAAAAAGGAACCGCTGCCCAGCAACAATGTGACGGGCATGTTTATCAACAACCAGTGGAGATGGTCTTTGGGTGAAAACTTTTGAAGGACAATCATTTTCTTTTCTGGAAGCCAAGTCATAGGACATTCGCCAATTATGGGGAAACCTTCAACGATATCTTTGTAGGCACCCATTACGGCCCAGGATAGTGCAACTGGGGAGCAACTTTTATTTGTGATTTTGCGATGTTTAGCCATCTTAAAGCTTTTGCTGATATTCCTTTTCCAAGTTTTTGCTGGACAAACTTCTGCTAAATAAACCTTAAATTAAGGATTGTTCGGCTATTCACTTTACATGCAACAATTCTTATGTATTAAACCGTATTACAATAATTATTTAATGTGTCCACTTTAGATAAATAATGAATTTTGTAAAAATTGTTTAATTTGCAGAAGTAAGAATAACATATGTAATTAACTTTTACCAGAGGAACCCATAACTTTTATTGCAAACCGAGACACTCATTATTCCTCACTGCTTGACAAAACAGCAATTTAAACTAAGGGTAGAAATCCAGTATTATAATGAAAATGCGCTGGTAAATTACAGTAGGTACATTATAATTCTCTTCCGGTAGTTATCTACCCAATTCAAAAAGTAGTTCAAGTACGAGGCCACCCCATTTTCAAGCCACTCTATGATTAACACAATAAAACTTATTGCAGAGTCTTTGCAATTAGCAAGTCTTTGCAATTGGTTGCAAAACTTAAACAAATTTTTGAGTTGTCACAATTTTTGACCTCTTTTTATGTTGAATGAATTACACTGGAGACATTACATTAATTCAGGAAGAAACCTAACCTGTAGATGTAGTTAATCACTAATTTTAATCCGTTCCAGTATCAGATGCAACCCCATGCTTTAAATAGAAAAAGTATAATTTAGCGTTATATGATGGGTATGAATAGAAATAAAGAAAATAAATAAGGAACAAAAAATAAATAAAGAAACCAACACAAATTGGCATATGAGTGGCTGCCTAAATTATTGAGACAAGCTCAGAATAGTGTGAAATATGAATATTCACGATTTTATGAAATGTCTTGTATGAAAAAGGATGCTTAAAAATAATTCAAACCAACCAAACCGTCGGACACAAAACTTTATAAATTTCCCATCAATTTTATTAGCCTGCTCATCGCGATGACTATTCAAAATCAATGTCATTACAGAGTCCAATTTAAATACTAGTTCACCCAATATAAAACTAACTTACTACAGCTCGCTCATACAGCCAATTAAATAGCGTTTGAATGTATTCGTGGTGTTTTGAAAATATTGAGACCGTAAATATAATGGTCGATTATTAATTAGCAAAATAGATTTGATCAGTCATAACAAATG
>JAAXNX010001177.1:0-19486 GCA_036491905.1 Folsomia manolachei
TTCTCCTTCAGGATCCCTATATCCATTTCAATTTTGTCCACCGACCTCAAGATCGGCGCTACTCTTTTGTCGATGGGAACTTTCCCTCAACTGCGTCAAGAAAAAGATGTGAGTACCAATACAAGCAGATTTGCGGAAATTTCGTTTATACTCCTGCCACTCACTCGGGATGCCTCAATAAGTTATATTAAATGTTAAATTTGCTATTAATTTCCTAATGATTTATATGAACTACGTTTAAAAGATTTCATATCCTTATCTGTATCTGATTAATTATGTGCTAAGAATTGATATTGAGATGTTATTTGTTACCCAGGAGTATACATATGTAAAACAATATTATTGCTTGTCCGTCATTTGAAACAAGTTGAGAATAAAGTCCACAATTTAAGTTCGATTGCTTATTACAGTGCATGAAAAATCTTATTTTGCATAAACATGTTTTGTTACCTGTTGGTCCCAATGAGTCTCGGCTACTGAGCTGGGATCCGATTGGGTCTCGAAGTCCTGTGCTTGGCTCATTGTCGCTTCGTTTGATTCTTGGTTGTCTGAGGAGTGGCCTTCCTCGTCGACGCCTCTCACCGTCCCCAATGGTCGGATCTAATGAGTCATCAGTAAGAAATGGACATGATTAAAAGTTCAATGAAGAGTAACGAATAAATTGATATACAGGGACAGTGGAAGTAAGTAGAAAAATGGATGTCCAACAGTCACGAGTGGGAGCAGTACATAATCTATTTTTTTGTCGTCATTTGTTGTGTTTAATGTCAGTGTCAAATACATTACTGTGAGCATACTGCACCCCAAATATCACGAGAAAAGTCGATATATTTCCAATGGAGTGGATTTAAGTTTAATCATTAAATAAACCATTTCCAGGCCCATATAATTATGATAGACGCAGAATTTTTAAGCATTCAAATTAATCATTCCTAAAATTAGCCGAAGAGAAATAGCCAAAATAAATAAAATGCATACAGATGAGTTGATTAATAATGTCAGAAACAAAACAAGAGAAAAGGAGAGAAATGGAAACAGTTTTGAAACAATTTGTAAAATTCACCCCAGGTTTTCTAGACGTAACGCCATGCTGACGAGATCTATGCCAAAGATAGGTCTTGGAAAAACCAAATTTGGCTGCAGCTTCGCGATATGTAGCTCCATTACGAAGAAATTCCATCGCCTTTTCTAGTCTTTCAGGATCCATCACTTGTCTTTCAGTTCGTCTTCTGAACACAGGACCATTGTTGAATCGCAAACCTTTTAAAATTTTCGAGCAACAAAATCAAACATCAAATACACTCACAACTCACAAAAGCAGGAAAAGGCACAAATTGAGTAAAATTCTGAGTATTAATTTAGCCAATTAATAAAGTATGACCACATGAGAGAAGAGGAACACAATTAAAGTAAAACTTCATAAATAGAAATTTACTTGAGGACTGGAGAAGTTCGCGAACTTGGTTAGCACTTATATTTGAAGATGATTGTGAGGGTTTGAGATGAGGCATCTGGGATTTCCCGTTGGATTGGATGGCAGAAACATGGTCTTCATAAGTGCCATCGTCAAAAGATTCGTCATCATAATACTCTTCGTTCTCTTCATAATACCCCATTTCCCCTTCCTCGTCGTACTCGCCTCCCCCGTCCATTTCTTCAGCTACCTCTACATCATACCCTGACCAATAACAAAAGCACAATAAATAATATTAATAAAATAAAAAATCTTCAGGAAAATTCCATTATCCAAATTAAAACTTGAAATATAATCCGAAAACAACACATGCAAACAACTCTAACATGAGCATGTCATTATAGAGCACGTAATTAAGAAGCAGTGACTCTTCCAACTTTGCTCTTTTATCGATGACCAAAAGAAGATTCATTCCAAGCGTTAATTAGCGGTTTTTCCAATAGCGAATTAAATAACTTAACCGAAGAATGGCCTCAAGTTAGTCGTTATAAATATGTGTTAACACTTTCCGTCATTTATCGTTTTGGAAGGCTAAATTTTGGAGTGCTGTATTGTCCCGAAATCAAATGTACGAAGTCAATTGTCACAAATAAGTCTTGGTCACATATGACAACAAATAAGATTTGGTGGCATCCTGGTACACATTATCGTTGCTTACCTCGATCGAATCCAACTGAGCTGTCATCATAGGACTGTCGTTGGTGGTGTTCGGAAAGAGATGCATTCTGAAAATATAATTAGACGGTTAGTTAAATTGGCCCTTCGTTACATACCTAACAAAACAAGCATGGTAAAATCAAAATGTGCGTTTACAAGTAATTAGTAATTTATTAAGGAAATACCATATCATGATCATCATGCATATCTCTGTGAAGATCCAAGCTCCTTGCTTTTGGCAGGAGGGGAGGTGGTCCTGGGAAGGAAACACGTTTCTGAACAACACTTGGAGGAGTTTCATCTCCGGGACCACTTTCATCCATTGATTTGCTAACCGAGGCTCCTACGCCAGAGTCGATTGATGCGGAATGATCACCTGTACAAACAAGCATAGATATTTCACGAATAACTTCAAATGTCACTGTTTAAAGTAAGAAATAATATGTTTTACCATTTGTGTTTACTGATCCAGCAGACATGTAAGAAGCCGAGGTACTTGCAGACTTTTTCAGTTTTTTTCTGGGAATGTCATTTGCAGAATCCGAGTTGTCCCATGATAAGGATGTGGCGACGGAGGAATTTTTGTGGGGTCGCAAACTTGAAGAGTCACGGTCACTATTATTACCAACCACAGAACTGACTCGCTTCAACTCATCTGCCGGCACTTCCGCAAGTCCCTTGACCTGGAGGGAATTTGCCGTCTAAAAAATAATTTATTACATTTTAGAGTTGACCTTCCAACAATTAAACTATCCCTCAATGAATATCATCTAGCCACCTTCAGAATAGGGGTCATTCTGTCCTGAGAAATGTTGACTTCTCCATTGTAAATAAATTTGACAATAGCTTCCAGGTCGGAATGTTGAACATCTTTCAAAATCACAACCGGATGTTTGCAGGGATTGCTTTCAAAAATGTGCTGAAAGTAAAAAATAAATATCTGTTCATGAAAACGAATTATAGTGATAATAAAATTATTGTGAAGTAATAGTATAAAATATGTATATCTATATGTGATGAGACATAATTTCATCTAGTATAATGTGTAAATGTTGAAATAGAAATGATGTCAAATTTTCATGTTTATTTTACTCCAAAATAGCAAAGCTAGTATTTGTGCGGACCATGAACTTGACTTCAATGAGGGTAATATTGCAAGTGTTACCCATCATTGCATAATTGTGGTAAAACGTGGATGACGCACACGTTCATTGCCAACTAAATGCCAAAAGCTCATGCAATGAAGTCGCCTGTCGCTTCACTAGCTGTAGAATCTTATCTGATATATTTATGTGACATTTAACAAGTCCCTCGATTTCTGATTAATTAATGACTATTATAGTAGCGTTGGGGCTGGAGACTTTCAATTAATAGTTAACATTTCCTGTATTCACATGACTTGACATCACGAAATCAATACTAGCGTTTTCTGTTAATTATTGATTCAGTTAGGCACAAAATTTAAGAATTGTAATTGTACAAAATTGGTGCGTCATTGCTGCCAAAACGGAAATAAATGCCATACAGATACAGACCTCCTGCACTGCTCGATAAATATGTCACTAATGCACAAGCCAGCACCATTTGTTAATTTGCACCATCATAATTGTCAATAAACGAATGATGTTCTGATAATAAAAAATATGTAAGCTGTACTACTGATGACATATTGGTGGCCATATATGAAATCTATATTGTACCGTCACACCCATACATCGGAATCTCATGAATGTCGAAAATGATGAATATTGTACAATTCTACTAGGTTAACTAATGAGAAGATGTAAAGTTTAGATTGTACATCATGTACTACAATTGGTGACAATACAATTGACTATTAATACTCAAACAATTGGGCACTATTTCAAATCCTATTCTTAATTGGTTGGCTGACTCCCTGACCGTCTTCCTGTACTACGTTAAGTACAATCCTTGTCTTATCTTACCTGAAAATACGCGGAGCAGGCTGAGAGGACCAATTTATGAGCCAGGATTTTATTCCCCTCCGCCGACACGAGGGTCACGTCCACAAGAGACTCGGAATTGTATAAATTCCCAAAATACGTGGCCATATTTGGCTGATGATTGTTCCACCGGAGACAATACTCTCGGGAATTGTTGGACACGGAGGCTGACGCCATGGCGTGGCCGTCTCTCCAAACAAAAACAAGGGTCACACAGGAACTAGTTTATTCGAGTCCAAAGACTCAGAACAGCAAGGAAGCTGTCCGGAATTAATTGAATTAATTTGTATTGTTCAGCATTCAACAATGGTGGACGAGACGAGCTAGATAGAGGTGGAGATGGAGACAAGACCCGTTTCTTGTAGGGGTTGGTTTGATTGTTAGTTCACCGTTCACCACCACACTATCACCATTACACACCAGTCAGTAACTATATTTGAGTAGTAGGAAGGAAACAGCTTTGAAAAACGGACAGAGTCAACCTGTTTGTTCTTCTGAACAATGAATGTTTCAGCCAAGTCACTGAACGCAACCAACCACCAACCCGTCAACTCACACACTTATACCAGTCAGACCGACCCTCAAGCGAAAGGTAAAAAAAAATCTACCACCACCAAAAACCAAGTTTGTATTGTATACACACTCCCTGTTCATCTTTCCTTTGTAATGTTCACTAGACCAATACTTGTAAAACAACCAGTTTCTTGGTACTAAATACTAAATCCAACGTCTCGTAATATTCAAACTAGTCACTTGACCAAGAATTCTAGGTTAATTACACAAGAATGCCTACGAAGTTTGGAATTATGTCCAGAATATCGAGAGATGAAATTACTAATTTTCCCTGCTGATGATGTCTGTTGCATTGAATTCCTTTAATTTAGGAGCAGCAAAGCGTGCATGTATTGATGGGAACAAGTTGAATGTTCAGATGTGAAGTGCAAAGGCAAGACCAAAAGTAGATGACGACGAGGATCAGGTTGAGCAGCAAAAAACAAGAGGGGACGGTATAGAAAAAGATGTTACGTCAATGTTCTCGGACCAATCATTGGTCTGACTCCACCCATCCACGTCCTCAGCCAGGGGTGACGTAATCCTTGACATTCTCCTTGGAGTGGGTATTTTGCCATTTCCAATGTCCCACCTGGCTCTGGACAATTCAACATGTTAGCCTTAATGAGTGACATGTATGGCATAGTTTGAGCAACAGTAAAAACCACGAACAAAGGTTGCGGTGCGAGTCAGAATGTTTTTTTTTTGCAGATTGTAATATAATATCACTGCCCTCCACTTTTCACCTACACATATCAACTCACTTGTCTAAAACAGCTTGATTATGACGTGGACAAGGGTATGAAATTGCATTTCTGCATAATTTGGTTCTTATTTTGATCGGTTTGGTTTTGATCAGGTATAGAACATGCATTTTGGTCCAAGGAAAGTTCTATCGAAAAGAGCATACGGAAATTGAATACCATTATATTTATTTCTTTTAAGTTTTAAAGTTATGCACATACGGAACTGCATGGACTTTAGGATAATACTTGTGGCAGAATGGAATTCCTTCACTATTTCTACTAGTAAGTATGACGTATAGAGCTTCATTCGTTTGGTCTTCTCTTCTTCATCAAATGAGCCAAAATTTGGAACAAAATGGATGGGGACAATGGCAGTAAATCCTTCTTCGGTAATAGGCTCTTGATACCTCGCTCTAAAACGATGTGGTATATTTATTGTTATTCATTAATTAAGATATTAGTGTGTAATATTTACTTGAAAGTGTTGTACACCACGGCAGGTATAGAGACGTGGGCATCGTTTGTTAATTCACGAAACTATATAAATCCATCAGATTAAGGAAATCGTTCAGCAATCCTAACCTTTACAAAATCTAGAAATACCATAATTCACAAGTACCTTATTGTTATGTAAAGCATGTTGATGAGTAACAGTCATTTTAAAACAGCGAACTGGAAGGCGGAATTTTTTGGCTAATTTGATATATTCAGCCCGATCTTTCTTCTCCGGATTAGTGTTATCTACAACGACCTGTAATATTTTAAAATGGTTGCAATGATTTGTTTTCATTATTTGCGTTTCATGTGAAAATGCAATTCAAATCCTTACACTGTCACCATTCTGGAGGGCACCTTCTGCAGTCGAAAGACATTTCGACTGTGTTTTCAAAGTATCTCGATTTACATGAACATAAGATTTTGGAAGGATAATGTTTTTAACGTAAGAGCTTTTCCCTGATGCAGGATATCCAACCATAATTATCATCTGGAATGAAAAACAAATAAATTATACAGGAATGGCGTCAATGACGAATATTAAGAAATTGGAGCAAACACCCAAGTAATACGTCATACCTCTTGACCTTTACCAAATTGCACGTGATCGTTATTTGGAGAAGTTTTGAGGTATTGTTTAGGATCAAACGCAGGCATGGACATTTCCTGGATCCGGGTAGATTTAAGGAAAAATTCTTCCGGGACTTGAAACGTAATTCCAATATTTAATGCAAATAATCGATCTGAAATGGCGTGATCCTTTTTCCTCCCAGCCGCATCTCCACAATAGATAGAAGTCGTCAAATCTGGGACCAATCCTCCATTGTACTCTTTTACAAACAGGTCCCATCCTCCAGTCCCTGGTTTCCTATACATGTTTTTAAACGGGGCTGCAAAAGCTACGACGGGAATGTTGATTTCTCTCAAGATGTTTTCTATCTTTCTTTTCATGTTATCCAATTCCTTTTTCTCCTTGCATTTGGCTTGATTAGTAAAAATCACAAATTTGAAGTCAGGATGCTCCAAAAAATACTTTTGTAAAACATCAACTGTGGAAGGGTAAAGAAATTTCCAGTCCTCAGGCCCCGTTGGGAAAACCTTGCCGGATTTTGTGGTTATCAGAGTCCCGTCAATGTCAAATGCAGCAACCTATGATAATTACATATTGCAAGGAATGTTTAAATCTGAAGAACGAACATGAAAAGAAAAGGAAATAGGACGCTAGCTCACATTCGGTTTAGGATCTTTGACATTATCCCCGAGAACATACGTGACGACCTCGTTTTCTCCCTTCGTCTCCCAAACTCCCTTAGACAGGAGGCCATCCTTTTTAAATTTGTCGGGTGAACGAGGCAGAAACATTTTTGGTATTTTCTTCGGCGGCTCAACTTCCAAATCGGATTCTTCAACCTCAAAACAAATTCTGTACTGCAGTTGATCATCGCCCAGAAGGAGGTGGATCGTATCACCTTCCAGGGCAGTGGCACTGATTCCCATGCCAATCACCTCACCATTTAGACCGGAATGATTAGGTCCAGTTTGACTCACTTTGACCGTCTTCGTCCCATAGTTTGCTGTGAGCTCGACTGCAAAATAAACAAGAATTATGCAAATGCCACAAAAGAAAATATGAATGGCCCGTCACTGTTAGTACATACCTTGATTCTTGGAGCACCGTTTGGCAGTGATTCTAGTGTCGGGGGATCGACCGATGCTTATCTTCTGACCATTTTGAAGGGATATCGGGATTACGGCACTGGATTCTTGGGCCGGCTTCAAGATGCATTTCATCCTTGTAAATTGGGTAGTACCTCAAATTAATAGGTGCACAGACAATGACTCATCTATCCGGGAGTGGTATGTTGTGTTATCAATCAACCTTATCAAATTTCTACAAACAATTTAATTGTAAATCTTGATAAAAAGTGTTTTTGTCGTGTGCGTGATCGTGATGTGAATCAAAGTCAGCCGGCTCTCTCAGCTGCCCCACAAATTGAGGCGCGTGAAAACCCGCTCCTGCTCTTTGTTGTCATTTCAGACCCTGTCGAAATAAAACATAAAAAATATAGCTGTCGTCAACAAAACAAATAGTTTGTCGAAATGGGCGATTTTGACACCAATTGTCTCCAGGACTTACTCAAACCCTATTATGAGCGACTCTTCCCTCTTGAGGAGATGCACAAGTGGCTGGGTTATGGGAGTGGTAAGGCGTGTTTGCATTTGCTTAGGCCCTGTCTGACTGAAATATTAATGCCTTACTTACTTATTATTTCCTAGATGACCTATTCTCCCGACGAGAGTTCTCCTTCACCCTCATGGGCGACGTGTACATTCGCTACCTCTCATTTGCCAACAAGGAAGAATTTGGGAAAGAGTTGAAGAAACGAAATCCCGAAAAAATCGACATTGGCGCAGTTTACACACAGAAACCCAAGATAAGAGACAGTTCTTCCGGATTTCAGCCCGTGGAGAAAGAGTAAGTTTTCCAGAGTAATGATTTGTAAGTGTATTCGTGATGTTACAACAATCTTCGTTTTTTACGTAGATTCGTGGTGGATATCGATTTGACTGATTATGACGACGTCAGAACTTGCTGCTCTGGGGCCAAGGTTTGTGAAAAATGTTGGAAATTCTTGGCTGTGGCAGTGAGGATTTTGGATGTGGCTTTGAGAGGTATGAGGGAGTAAATAATAACTTAGTATTGATAAGGAATTAGTGATGTTAAGTGATTTGTAATGTATCAATTGAAACTTTTCATTTCAGATGATTTTGGTTTCAAACACTTGCTTTGGGTGTATTCCGGTCGGAGAGGAGTTCATTGCTGGGTTTGTGACGATGTTGCTAGAGGATTGGACAGTCAGGGCCGTGGGGCTGTTATAGAATATCTTTCAGTAATACTTGTTGTATTTGGTCATTGCTTTTCCAATGTCAAAAACTCAGTTTGGTTTTATTTTAGGTTATCAGAGGTGGGGAAAATCAAGCAAAGAAAGTAAAGATTACTAATCCTGAAGCTATCCATCCATTTCTAAGGTCTTATTTTAGTTTTCACGTTTATGATTTATATATAGGAGAATCTTACAAAGTAACATGCAGTTTTTGTTGTGTATAGCCGCTCAATTGGAATAATCAACAACATGTTTGAAGAAATTTGCGACACAGATCAGGATATATTCAGCACTGAAGCCAATTTTAATTTATTACCAGAGGATGTCAAATTGGCTGCACGAAATCCAGCCTCAAGATTCCAGGATGTTATGAGATATATCGACAATAACGTGAGTCATTCATGCCAGTTATTATTTGGTTCGAAATTGATTAGCCACTTACCATTGATTATAATAAATTGTAGAAGAAAGAAAAGAAAACATTACGACAACTTGATCCAGAATTACGCCTTCAATTCTGTTATCCCAGGCTTGACGTTAATGTGTCCAAAGGAATTAACCATTTACTCAAGTCTCCATTTTGCGTTCATCCAAAAACTGGTCAAGTTTGTGTTCCATTTGATCCGAAGCACGTGAAATCCTTCAGAACCACGGACGTGCCGAACATCACGTACGTCATTGATGTAAAAAAAATTAACCCTTTTTGAACGAATTGATTGTTAAATAAGGTGTTTCCATTTGTTTTAGTCAACTGTTGAATGAAATCAATGAATATGATAAATCTCATATTATGGAAGTGGATGACAAGGATAAGGGGAAGCCGAAAGAGCAAAGAGTGGTGGAAGACAAGTATGAAACCTTATATGAAGATATTTCAAAAGTTTCTCGATAAACTGTCTCAAGGTATATTGCAATTATCCAAGTGATAGGTCAAAAAATCCCTAATTCATAATGTTTACTTTTTTCTACAGCGGAACAAGACATTTTTTGAATCCATTCACGTAACCAATGCTTGAAGTTTGAATACAATTATTGAAGTTTTTGTACAGTTTTCAACCGTGCCGTAAGCTTGGTGTTTCGTGTTATTTCCATTAGTATCCACTTCATTTTGTGTTTTTGTGATATCAATAAAAATTTACTAAACGTCTGAAAACTGGAGCTATCCTTGTAACCGCAGATAATTATTAAGTTTAAGTTTAAATATTTTATTTGCACTGGTCAGAGGTTAGGTCAAAGATTTTCTCCATATTTTATAATAAGCTTAATGATCGTATCCATATGTTCACGTGTCTTTGGGGGATACGCAGGTAAAACTAGTCGAAAAGCATTAGGCACGTCTTTATGAGGAAGGGGAGCATACCCCAACAGCAGTTTCCCGTCCAACATCATTTTTTTCTTGATCTCCACGGTGGCCTGGTAGAAATAAGTCAAACTTCAGGTCAAAGCAATTACATTAAACAGTAACATTGTTTCAATACCTGTGAGACTTGCTCCCACCACTCGGCGTTTCTCTCCAAACCACGGAGACGAAGAGGAATGAACCAAAAATAAACATTTGTAGCTTGGGGGCGAGCACCGTTCTCAAAATATGGCAAGAACTCATCCTTCATCTCGTTAATTCGGTTTGCAAAATAAACTGCAGCATCATGCGCCCCTTCCACTAATGCTCGGAAACCTTCCAGACCCAGACCCACCCACATTAGCCACAATTTGAACCCATCCGCTTTACGACCACACTGAAAGCCTGGTCACATAAAAATTAAACTGAGCATTTACTGGTTTTTTTTAAAAAAAAACGTCAATAACTAATTGTCTTAGTACTCTTATCACCACCCCGATCAAAGTCCACATCGATGTTGTAGAACTTATCCGGTTGGAAGAGATAGGAGGCGCCATGAGAGTTACAAGGTGCGAGAATATTTTCATGACTCGTCAAAAATAAAGAGCACTGCAACGGTGCCCCCAACATTTTATGGGCGTTCCAAGCAATGGAGTCACAACGCTCAATGCCACCCAAATTCTGGGCACGCAGTCGTTCCGAGAAGATAAAGGAACCACCCCAGGCAGCGTCACAGTGGAGCCATATCTCCTCTTTTATGCATATTCTGGAAATTTCTTCCAAGGGATCAAATGCTCCGAGAACAGTCGTCCCCGCTAACAATAATCCCAAATAATTTAGTAAGTTCATGAAAAAAGTATCCAGTGCATACTTACCTGTGGCGTTAACTGCAAGTGGAACACGTCCACCCGCTTTCACCTCATTGATAGCTGATTGGAGGGCGGAAGGAAGCATTTGACCACGAGAATTTGTTTCCACTACGACAACATTGTTCAGTCCGAGACCCATCCAGGACGCGGCTTTGGAGACAGAGTAGTGAGCCTATGTATATAAGATAAGTGAATGCTAAGTGAATGTGTTTTAAACAAATTAGGCATGTCAGTGGCTGTGTTTCATACTCACATCTTGTGACGTGAATATGACGAGTGGTGGACTGGAGAAGAGTCCAGTTTCTTTGAGCTTTGGGAACTTGGCGTGTCGAGCCGCCATGAAGGCGTACATGTTTGCAAAGGAAGCCTCCAGGAGCAAAAATCCCATCCCCAGTGGAATCACCGGCATAAAACAGTTTTCGACACTCGGCTAAAACAAGACGCTCTGCTAACACGAAAACGGGAGCAACTTCAAAGGTGTGACTGCAATTATTTGGACTCTTTAAGCACAGAATTTATTTCATCCACCTCATCCAAGCCTTACGAGTTAGTGTTCATCTTTTCGATGAGAACGGAAGCAGCCAGTCCCAAGGGATGTACTCCACCGTAGAGTTGATTCACAAACAAGGGATGAGACGTGGCCACGCAGTGTTCTAGAACAAATTTCACCGTATCCAGCACCTGTTCCGGGCTGGATCCAGAAGAGGTCCCAGGATCAGAAGAAGTTGGCGACAAACGCGCCTCCATTTCTGCCATCAGTGTGGTTGGAGGGACAAAATTGACCACGATGTCCGGATCTTGAGCCCTCCACTCGATAATGGAATGGAGAAGAGAATTCCAACGACTCTCATCATCTAATTCTGACCCCTCTCCGGTTGACATGATAATTTTTCTTGGGAACGAACTCCGTAAAAGCGGATCTCTGACTCTGGAGTAAATCTCACTGGCTCCAGCTAATTACAAATATTGATTGATTCTCCAGCTGCAAGTGGATGATTCTATATATGCTGAAGCTTATATGTCACATTGCATGCCAATTAAACCAACGAAATGCATGTGCTTCACTCTTATCAAAGGGATTCCCACATGAGAAAAGAAAACCCATAACACCACGACACCAACTCCAGGATCCAATGTCCATAGTCAAAACAAAGTACACTAATATATTTGTCTCGTTATGTATTTCTTCAATCTACGGGTTTTATACTGAGGAATTAACGGATTTTTATAACGAAGGTTATGCTTTACAAGGGCAGCAAATATCTATGAATTTACATGTTGATTGAACTTGGTATAATTAGAATATTATTTAGACATAAGTAACAGCTTTTTACTTTGGTGGAGGTGTTGGTGGAAGTTTGACTTCTTCCGTGAGTGTGGGTGGTGCACTCCCATCCTGTCTAAAGTTAGGAAACTGCTCCCATGGACTAGATAAATCAAACTTTCGAAACTCTTGGGAAAGTTCGAGAGGTTCCACCACCACCCGTTTCACTTCATCATCGTAGCGAACCTCGACATAGCCTGAGAGTGGGAAATCCCGTCGCTGAGGATGGCCTTCGAACCCGTAGTCTGTCAGGATTCGTCGAAGGTCGGGATGGTTGGCGAAAAAGACGCCATACATGTCCCAAATCTCTCGCTCGTACCAGTTGGCAGCTTTAAAGACGTCGTTGCAAGAGTCAATCGGAGTCACTGCAATGGTGCATAGGAAATTAAAATTTCATCATATCCTCTAATGGTAAAATTAAAATTTATACCTTCGTCCGTGTAGGTCTTGACGCGAATACGAGAATTGAATCTTAAGGATAACAAGTTGTAGATCACCTGGAACATACAGAAGTGTGGCATTTTATGAACATAGAGTGGGATGGAATTAGTCAGGAAGCGAAACGGAGAATACAAGCTAAATAAAAAATACCTCAAATCGATAAGGTCGTGTAGGGATATCCATGCCCCCAATATCCGCCAGACTGGCAAATTGGCATTGATGATGGTCCTTGAGAAAGGAAAGAACGGGAACGATTCCATCGGGACTAATTAAAATCTCCAGTTCATCTCCACATGCCAGCTGAACCTTCTGCACGTATTTCGGCATACATTCCGCCACATACTGACCAAATTCGACAAGGTTTTGACGGCGAAGAGGGTCCACTTTTCTGACTGCGGCTGAATAATTAATTATCATACTCGATCATTATTTGAGACTCAAATTTTGAGTTGACCATTTTTCACAGAAACCAACAAAACTTACGCCGTGTTTCTACGACGGGTCCCTTTGGAGGAGGTGTAGTCCCGGTGGGAGGGGTGGAAAATAGGCGAAGAGATGTTGCGCCAATCCCCAGCTGACCAACTGAATAAAAAATCCAACAACATGAAATTAATTAGTCGTTCATTCCAAGAATAAATTTCAACTACTATTCATCCTCCTATATCTTACCACTCTTAACAGCTCTGGTTAACTGCCTCGCAAGGACTGGGGTCAGCATGTTATCTAACAAAATTACTTATCGAGGCGCAGGTAGGTCGTCGAAGAAATCCAAATCTGAATTTATATGTCTTACCACTCTTAACAGCTCTGGTTAACTGCCTCGCAAGGACTGGGGTCAGCATGTTATCTAACAAAATTACTTATCGAGGCGCAGGTAGGTCGTCGAAGAAATCCAATCTGAATTTCTGAAATATTGAGGTTCTTCTTCGCAATGAAGAAGCTGAAGATTGGGGCACGTTTTAGTCTCCCACAGTATGGTCGTCACTGGTTGGTAATGCATGCAGTTTTCTACTAAACATGGTAAATTACTTCAAAAAGTAAAAACAAAGGGATTCATGTTCATGACAAGTGGTAATTTAACTCGTAAATATTTGTTTATTATAAAACCTTCAGTCCTCTATAATTAATTCATTCTAGGTAAATTATTTAAAATTCTCTAAGCCTACTCATAAATCAAGAAGAGTTGAGCAAATTGCACAAAGCTATCATATAACGTAAACGTAATATTAAGACGCCAATTGACTAACGATGTTGTATGGCAATACAATAATACTACACCTGGGGGAATTATCATTCGGTATCCTATAATTATTATTGAATTGAACAATAATTAAAGGCGATATACAAAAATTGTAAGTAGTTGAACTATTTGTTGGTCACGTCCCTCCTCTATTTGACCTATTTTTATTGACTTTTTATCTCCTCGTTTCCTGCTGCCCTCCTGTGGGAGCCATCATTTCCGTCATTCTTCGTTTAAGGACGGCGTTTTCAATGGCGTTTAAATGATTATTGAGAAGTTCTTCCGTCTCTCCTCCAAAGGACGCGGAATTTATCCAAATTCGAATGAGTTCCACATATTTCATGGCGTCACACGTGGTGGTGACTCCACCAGGAACGGATATTACAGGCAGATGAGAGTTAAAAGAGGGCAGGGGAAAGGATCCATTGTTATTAGTCGTCGTCTGACTTGGTGTCGTGGATAATGATAAAGAATCTCCTGGTGGATAAAGGCCTGCCATAAGACCTGGAAGAGAGGAAAGGTCAAAATCTGGAACAAAATCCAAATGATTGTTTTGTTGTGGGTGTGGAGGATGTTGTTGATTTTGGTGGAGGGGAATAGAGGAAGACTGATGCTGCTGTTGGAAATGGGTGTGGTTGTTTAGACTGGATGTCAGTTGACCCAAAGTATGTTGCTCTAGACCAATTCCCAAACCTAGAGCGGACTGGGAAGAGGACGAGATGGATGTCGTGGATGCTGCAACTCCGGCAGCAAGTTGAAGTCGGTCCTGGCGATCCAACTCGGACAGAGAATGCCGTCTCTTAAAAACGTCCACCCAACGATTTGCTTGTCCCTTGAATTCCACCTGTTTGTAGTACTCAGCATACTCCACGGCCTGTAAGTAAAGATAATTCACTCTAAATTCCATCTGTCCCTATTCAATTTGGTAACGTCCATTGCCATTCTCAGGAAATGGGTGTGGTTGTTTAGACTGGATGTCAGTTGACCCAAAGTATGTTGCTCTAGACCAATTCCCAAACCTAGAGCGGACTGGGAAGAGGACGATATGGATGTGGTGGATGCTGTAACTCCGGCAGCAAGTTGAAGTCGGTCCTGGCGATCCAACTCGGACAGAGAATGCCGTCTCTTAAAAACATCCACCCAACGATTCGCTTGCCCCTTGAATTCCACTTGTTTGTAGTACTCAGCATACTCCACGGCCTGTAAGTAAAGATAATTCACTCTAAATTCCATCTGTCCCTATTCAATTTGGTAACGTCCATTGCCATTCTCATTTAAATACCTTATCGTGAAGTATTTTCGTGTCAAGGGTGACCCCAGATTCCCGGCATTGACGTACCCAAGAAAAAAGGGCTCCATCAATTGTAGAGTACTTTTTCCAGTGGAGATTCTTCCTTTTCTTCCTAGGACTCGCGTTCCTCTCCAGAATGTCTCCCTTATTACTCCAAATAGTTTGGACCGTGGATTGAGATATTCCCAGGGAGCGTGCGACATCGCTCTGAGTCTGCCCGTGTTCAATTAGTCTGATTATTTCAACTTTATCCGATAATTTTATCGTTCGTCTATGCCGCTTGTTTGGATTCTCTTCAATTTTTACGATTACGGGTTCTGTAACGTGAAAGAAAGATACATGACAGTTAGACTACATCAAATCTTAGGTATAATTGTCAAGTACTCACTGTTCCTTTTTTTCCTCCCAGCCCCTGAAATCCTCTTTCGTGGCGTGACACCATCCAATTCACCTTGCTGAGATTGTACAGTCAACTCTTCTAGAAAATGAAAAAATATAATATAATAACTGTCTCATGAAATCCAGACTCCTCCCATCTAACTACCTTGCACAGTTTGCTGAATTTTAATCTTTTGCGACCTCCACAATCGTATGGACTTTGGATCCACTTTATAAAATCTGGATGTGGCATTGACGCTATGAGTCTCCAAGAATTCCAAGACTTGAAGTTTCTGTTGAAGTGTGAAGGCCTCCCGTTTCTTGCGTTGTTCTCCGGATCCTACCCGACCTATTGTGGAGGTGACATCCATTAAGTTGGAGGAATTATTAACGCTCCCCACTCTCCCTCTCGGCCTTGAATTTGAAGGGTTAAAGTAGAAATCCGTGATGCACGAGGAACCATTGTTTGGAAGGAACAAATCTTCTTCAAATTCCGACACGGACTCTTCCGACTCTTCAATTGAGATTCCACCTTCCTCTGGGGAACCCTCCTCCTCCCCTCCCCCACCACAGGAGGAAGACTCTGACGAGGTGGAGGAGAGAATATTCTCAATCACGGGTTTGATAACGAGTCCAATAACATTTTGTCCATCCTCGGAATCTTCATCCTCCAGCTCTTGCTTAATTGTTGTGGGGAAGGGGTTGACCAGGAAGTATCTCACCCGATGGGTCAACGCCGCCGTCCCCTGGCGGAGGATGTGCCAAGGAAGACGATGCCATGGATCTAGGTGAGTATATTAGGATAAGCTGTTAGACTTTAGGTTATCAGCGGAATTATGTGTTGGATAAGAGCAGTTATTGTTTTTGTAGTTTTGTTTGTTATTGTTTACGTTGATGGGCCGGTTGTATTTATCATGCGTCGGAAGTTGGTAGGGATGCTGGATGGTCTGTCTGTACTCACTGGTGGGTGTGGCTCTTTTACTCCACCTCCTCTGCTTTATCTGCCTTAAAAAGTGTTTTAGAGTCCCTGGGGAGTTAGGTTGTCTCCGCCAATGCAATCGGCGGGGCAGCCTTGGAACTCTCCATCAGTGCAGCAGCTGTTTAATATTTTAATATTGTCCCCTTTTTCTTTTCTGTCAGTGGTGTGCTTCCTGAGGACTGGCTCTCACTTATCTTGAAACCACACCCACACCGGATTAGGACACTAGCAGACTAACAATGATTCACTCACTGTTCATCATCAATGTCGGGGGGTAGGTCAAGAAGATGTTTGAGTGGATAACTCGATAACTTGATTATTTCTTTTTTAGTGACGTGTTTATGGAGAAACATTGGAAGTCCGTGATTTCACGCTCCGTTTGCGACTACTTTTTTGAAGCGCAAAAGAAAATTCCGTCCCCTGCGGATATGCCTGCCGTCGTTGCCACCCCACATCATTATCTTCTCACCATTTTTAGGAATAATCTCTACTTTGTCGCCGTCACCACCACGGAGGGTAAGTTAAGAGCACTACCATATTTCTTGAACACGGAGGTTTACAGAGTTAATATATTCATTCCTAGTGACACCTCTTTTCGTCCTGGAGTTTCTCCATCGGGTGGTTGACATTTTTGAAGACTATTTTGGAGAGTGCAACGAGTCAATGATCAAAGAACATTATGTCATCATCTATGAGGTCAGTTATTTGCCAGCTTTATATTTAATCCGTGGAGTGGGACTCCTGTTATCTACAACTACATTAATTTACATGTGAACGCAGTTGTTGGACGAAATGTTGGACAATGGATTTCCTCTTGCGACGGAATCTAATATTCTTAAAGAGCTCATCAAGCCACCCAATATCCTTCGAACCATTGCCAATACGGTCACTGGTAAAACAAAGTGAGTCGCTTTTTCTATGAGAAATTCCTTCAATGATAACAATAAATTACCGTTGAAATATTATTCTTGTTACTAGTGTGAGTTGCACCCTTCCTTCCGGGCAACTTTCCAACGTTCCATGGAGGCGGACTGGAGTCAAATATGCAAATAACGAGGCCTATTTCGATGTTATTGAGGAAGTGGATGCAATCATTGATAAAAATGGATCCACCGTCTTTGCAGAAATTCAGGGATATGTAAGTAGAGTGACAATTTTGTTTTTATTCATAAACACTGTTGAGGGTTGAATGAAATGCTTATCACTTTCATTCTTGATACGCGTATTTGACTTAGATTGACTGCTGCATAAAACTAAGTGGAATGCCTGACCTAACAATGACCTTTGTGAATCCGAGATCCTTGGATGATGTCAGTCTTCATCCGTGCATCAGATTTAAAAGATGGGAGGTGAGTGGCTAGAGGAAGGACTCGTACTTATCTGATCTGTTACAAAATACTGACTAAAATTACATGCGATCTAGAGCGAAAAGGTCTTAAGTTTTATCCCACCGGATGGAAATTTTCGGCTAGTCTCCTACCACATATCCCATAATAGCCAAGTTGCAATTCCAGTCTATTTAAAACATTTCATATCATTCCGAGAAGGAAAACTGGATATTACAGTGGGGCCTAAGCAGACAATGGGGCGTCAGGTTGGTCTTCCATCAAGTTTCTTTATTTTTAGCCACACGTGGAATACTTACAACTTTTTAAATGTACTCAGGTTGAAGAGGTCAAATTAGAAATTCCAATGCCTAAAGCAGTGGCAAATTGTAATTTGGTAGCATCGCAGGGTCGCTACACTTTCGATCCTGTGAGCAAAGTGCTGCATTGGGACGTTGGAAAGATTGATATCGCCAAGTTGCCAAATATTAAAGGAACGGTAAGAAAAAAATACGAGTAATCAGACTTTTATTACCATTATTATATTATGACATGATGTCAAAATTTTTACAGATAAGTTTAAGTGGTGGGGCTGCTCCGGTGGAAGCAAATCCAGCAGTAACAGTTCATTTCCTTATTAATCAAATGGCTGTATCTGGATTAAAGGTTAGTCGGTTGGACATGTATGGAGAAAAGTATCGTCCCTTCAAAGGTGTCAAGTATATCACTAAAGGGGGCAAATATCAATTTCGACTCTAACGCTCAGGAGAATTTAAATCATTTCATTCTTTGTATAACAATCATTGTGCAATTATTACATTTTTACAATAAATTAGTTAGTTTTGGAAAGGAAAAGGAGCAATATTAGTATTATAATTAGAAAATGTTGTTGCATATAGAAATATCCGTTATATTTGCTTAGCAAAAGCATGGTTGCATTAAATTGATCCAGATGGTCAAAGGAGATGACATGTGAGACGTTGAAAGGGAAGGTAAGCCAAGTGAAGGTGGATGGAGGCAGGCAAGTTTACCTGAGTGACGGAAGGAACTGGATGGGAAGTTGATCTAATTATTACATCCTTCCCTTTACTCGGAGCCGAGTCAGTGGATGTGGATTAGTAAAAAGAGAAGTGGAACAAGACACCTGGGCCCTTTAAATCCTCTTTAACTCAGCCGCTGCATGAGCACATTCTTGCCTTCTGACTCCATTGCAGGTAGTCAGACAATAAGTGCCTTAGTGTAGTGGCCGTGACATGAGTTCCATGAAATTGGTTGACTACTGAGAGAGTCACCCTATCTGAAATCACCCAGGGATCTCCTGCTTCCTCTCTAATCCTGTAAGCATTCTTTATACCCTTTCTATTTCAGGTAACTTCATGTCAAGGTGGGTGGATTGACTGTTTTATACGATGATAATTGCATAACACACATATTGTACAGAAATGATACTTGCTTGTATATGAACTGCATTCATTCATCTGCTTGTATTTATATTTGATGGACTAATAGTGGCGACTTTGTAATTTG
>JAAXNX010001178.1:0-19461 GCA_036491905.1 Folsomia manolachei
TGGCGTTTATATATCAGTAAGTCTGCATTTATGACTCTCCTTATCCCACATGTTAATCATGAAGGATTTCTTGGAAAATTTAAATTGGAATTGTTTTGTTTGATCGGTTTCCCTTATCTGGGCCGTTTGGTCTGTGGTTAGATAGTCAGCAAGTCACAACCACTGCTTCGTAATGAGTCTGCACTGAAGAACATCTTACTAAATTTCAATTTTCCATGCAATTCTAAGATGTTGTCAGCTGTTGAATCAGTCCTGTTGTGTCTTGTGATGCAAACTCATTAAACATTAATCTTCATTCTGTTGTTCTGTGACTTGTTTTCTCTGCCATTCTTCTCGTTTAGATTTATTTGATTCTGCACACAACTTAGTCACAATGGCCACTGTGGGAGAAGGGAAGGAAACGAAACACAATCCTCAAAATCATCACCAACCCTGAAGGCTTTCTTAAGACGTTATTGTTTTAATTTCAGTCTCATTGCCACGATCGTTTGTGTGCATTTGGGAACGAAATTTATTTGTGCTGAATGATGCTTGAGACCGAATCCCGAATGCCATGTTGGTTACAATTTGGATTAGAAAAAACTGTATTTTAATAACGCTCCAATTTGCCCCTTGTCTCCTACATTTGTTCTATTTAACGTTTCATATTCATAGTATGAGTCCTTTACACAAGATAAGATTAAGTTTACTCTGTTCACTTTACAAGAAAATTAGTTGAAAAATGAATAAATGATGAAATTCTGTTGAACTCCAATTGAATTGTACATTGTCTTCCAAAAATAACTTACACTTCTATGAATAAGACCTGTCTAAAATCCACGGAGTCAGTTAGTAATGAATCATTAATAGGAATAAATACATGTTTTAGTAGACGAGTAAAAAAAAATGTTATTTTCCTGTTTTATGAAAGAGGCATTCAGATGAATTGGAAGTGCGGTTGGATGCCCCAGATTTCTCAAACCCTGTAACTTTTATCCCAGAAGACTGTGATTCATTCACTTTGCTTGGCTCGAATCTTCTTTCTTTTCTCCACATTTGCGTGATGATGAAGGAAAGAAAAATGTGTGTCCAGTGAAATGAGGCGTGGAAAGGATTTGTGTTTAACTTTCTACCCAAATGTAAGCAGAACAATGCAACCATCGTGACGTAGGAATAACACAATTCACTCTGGGAAAGTATGACTTTCCGCTCTTATTTTGCATTATTTTATGTCAACATTCAAAATGAATGGCGAGCTCACCAGAAACCGAAGGAGACTTGGCTGCTAAAAAAAGTTGTGAACATTGCCACGCAATAAAATGACGCTTTTTTCTCTCGTCTTATTTCTCTTTTAACCAAACTCAGCATGAGACTTGTCCCAGGGAAGGAAGGAAATTGAAGTTGATGATGCTATATGCGGCATATTATATGTCCAGGGCTGCCATTCTACGGTGTTCTAGTTGATATCATTTAAATTTTTAAGATGCAAGAACACCATATTTGTTCCAACTACCGACATTTTTTTATGTCTTCTGAGCTAAAATCTCAAGTTAACTGGAATGAAAAGAATTTAATTTAAAAAAATGGCTACATCTAACTGGAAAATGTTTAAACTTGCCAATTCAAACCTGACAAAGTTTATCGAAAGCTTGACATCATCTTAGAATGGTGTGCGTACAAGAAACATTTTTATTCGAGTGTTTGGCTTATTTTTACCTGATATAATTAGCAGTTGGCGATTATTTCATAATTTTCTAGGAACATTGGCAGAAATACAATAAAAACCAGTGATTTTGTTTGAAAGAACTGACTAAAACGTATTCTATTGTGATGCTAACAATGCATTATACCATGTAAATCTAGTGTCTCGGACAATTTCATAATTTCACTAATTTTTATGCACACTACATCCTCCAAGATCTAAAATATAATTACGTCTCTTGCTCACCAAATCATTTCCACAATGAAGATTTTTTCTTTTATCAATTCATCCCCAAATATTCCACTCTAGTCCAATGAAATTTCTAAGTCGCTGAGCACGGAATTTATGTAATAAAATAAAATGCAATAATAATAATCCTCCTGTACACATTCTGCAAAACACCACGAAGCGAGATAAATTTTGTGCTCTCTTTCTCCCTTAAACCACTAAACCCTCTCATGGATTAAAAGGATTGTGAAAATTATCAAACCAACCGTAAATTCATAAGACAGAAAAAATACTCATTAAACCACATTTCAAGCTGGTTCCGTAATACGCAGCAGGGACTGCTGAGCAGTCTTCCATTTTCCAACTTTTTCTACATCTTATTGAAACAAGTTTCTTTTTTTATTTAATTTTTAATATTTAACAATTTTTTCCTTCCAGGGGAGCGGCGTTGTGGACACTGCGCTACTCTATGAAGCACATGGACTCGTGACGGAAATGCTATTGGACCAAGCAGTTTTGCCTCCAAATATTGTAGCAGGACTCAAAGCATTAGCGACACTGCTCAAACCGACACCCACGCCCTCCCATTACTACTCCCGACCACGCCCATCGCCCCTGTCAATCACTACGGATCCCGAGTACACGTCGGATGTTGATGAAATCCCTTACACTGGTGAAAAAATATCCACAATGCCAAAGGTGAGTGTGGTACTGTGTGATACAGATTCGACACTAAATTTACGCATTAGCTGCCCGAATGAAGACGTTACACTGCTGTCCTCTAGTTCATAATAAGCCATGTCCCCGTCCGAGCTGTAAGCTTCTTTACCACTAATTGTGGTGTAGTTCTTGTGAGAGGGATTGGGAGGAAAGCTGTTTCCAACAAGGCTTCTTCTTCAGCCAGTGAAAAAGAATCGATGTCATTGTCTCATTTCATTATGACTCATAAATTATCCGTTTCTCCTACACAAAGCACGCCTTTGGGAAAGGCTGTATCTGAGCAATCAACTGAAGCAGAATTTTCTCAGTCACGAAGGAGTCATTTCTAGTCAGGCAACTAAGCTGGAGTGAATGCAAGGCTGAGAAATTGGTCCAGTTTAGTCTCTCTCACTTTCTCTAACTTTCCCTCCGGTGGACGAAATTGTAAAACGAGGGAACCATCATGACAGAACTCCAATTTCGGTCAATTCATTTAAGACTTTCATGGGATTCTAATACCCTGGCTATGGGGATATATGTGTATATTGGATTATAGCTTGTTTTACAAGTAGTATCCGTATTTGTCATGTGGCCTAGTTACAGCCATTCGCTCTTTGACCCAAGTTTTTATCTGTGGTTGGGTTCGTAATCAGAGGAAAGTGACGTCAGTGCAGAATTCAGTTATTTACATCGACCCAGAGGGAATTGCTTTGGAGCGTAGAGTGAAATGAGCTTATTTAATTAAGTTTAAATGCAATGATGTGCACAAATATTTCTAAATTTAGTGTCCCATTTCATTTCTTATGGGTAAGGTGTGAGTGAATCATATTCAAAAAAATAAAATCCTGTGTCCGGGTAGGTGTGTGTGGTAGACGGATAAGAAAGCAAAGCAGTTTTTTCACCAAGTTGTGGTAGAATGGATTGTATGATGACGCAACGCAATAAAAGAGGAATGAAAATGAAATCGGGTCTGGAATGTTTGCAGAAAAGGGAATAATGCAGTTTTATTCCACCATTTCCTTTGTTGTTTACTGCCCCACACTATAGTATTAGAGAGGTTGGTGAGAAAAACGAGATGTAGTATCTTACACGTACCACAGCTAAGCGAAGCTAATAATCCTCACCTCAATAGATCCATTTGCCCGAGGAACAGCCAAGTTTTTTGGAAAATACGAGAAAAAAAAGGGAAGGAGAAAGTTATAGTGAGAAACAGAATGAAAACATTGCTCTGTCAGATGATAGGAATTCCTTCATATCAAGAACAATAGGTAAGAGCACAATGCTTAGTGGGGATGAATCCAGACGACTTTTGTAATAATGGTGCCCAGGGAATATTATTATTGTACATTCCATACTGGCTCAGAATTTCCATCATTATTTCTCAAATAGAATTTATGTCCCTCAAAACAAACCCAGTTGATTGGTAGAGGCCATTATAATCTCAAAATCTGTGAATCCTGTGTGGGATGGAATCCGTCAGGTTTATTTTGACAAATGAGTTGAACACATTTATAAATAATTCCTCTCATTAAGTATTATATTTAGGAAAGACTTTAGCAACTAAATCCCAACCTAATTGGTTAGTTTTGACTACCCAAACATTTCAAGAGCACCCACAGAGTTTCCTGGAAAAGCTTTCAATTACATGGTGATGGCAGCGGATTGAAATTTCAACCAGGTGAAATTTACTATCCTTAATTCCCAGCATATAGCAAAAAGTCAGATCAAAGCAACTTTTTTGTATTTCACCTCATGAAAAAGACTACAGTACAGGGAGTGCCCGAGTCTAGGTTACTAAGCTTATGTGTGGAGTGGAAGGCATAAAGTATCAAAAAACGTGGTCCACTGCTTATTTAGCTTTACATTTACCTTTACCTTTACCTTCCATCAAATGAACTCAAGTGAAAGTTTGAGCCTCAAGAGATTGTGGGATTCTCTGGAAAAAGAGTCACATCACGCTGTCCTCCCTCTGTTGAAAGCTTACTGCTCTGATCTCACTCCAATTTTCTCCACTTCAACTCCAGCTAAACCCACAAAAAAACTAAATAAGCTGTCTCTACTAAACTAAAAGCTAACTTTGGAATTGAATTGAGAAAACTTTCCTCTTTGGTTGAAAAGATGACATTTGGATGGAAGGGAAGCAGGTGGATTTGGATGAATCAGTTAGTTGCTTGGTTGATTCCTTTGCTGACTTTTCAAGTTTCACTTCACACAAATGTTTGTTTAGACTTTCTCGTGGTTGGTTGGTCATTAAAATGTGAACTCTCTCAAGGAAAAGATTAGTTGGATTCAAATGGAGGTAGTGACAGTGGCAACAGGCGAATCCTGTCCTTGTGTTTAGAGGCTGTCAATTTCTATTCAAACCATTGAATAGGATCACCATTTTGGAATCTCATTATTTTAGAATTACTCTTGAGTGGATAAAAAATCCGAACGTTACGTACTTAAATGACTTGGGTACGTCAGACTCTTTATTGCTCTTGATTGGATACTTTCCCACTCCAACTGACGACTCTGGGTAATTTCACCTGTAATTGTATTAACTAGCTGATTCTACAAATGCACGAGTCTCTACCAATATTTGGAGTTGATGACGTAATTCTCTCACCGTTCCTCTTTTGAGGACGGCAGAAAGAAGAACTGTGACAGATATATGGCTTAAATAACCAAGCGATATACGACTTAGACGATGACTTCAAAGGCAAAACATAAAAAATGTTTGTTTTTGTAACTCCACTTTTTACTCACTGATCAGCGGTAGAGGTAAAGGTAGGAAGATGAAGACATCAAAAATACATGAATGAAAAAAGTTTGGAACTTGTTCAGTTTATTTTTTATGCTCACATGGCTCCATACCTTCTTATCTGAATGACTTTGCTTAGTTTTTAGGATTTTTTTCTTTCCACACTTAAGGTGGATGGGTTACATACAGAATTTCAATTCTACGTGTGTGGTACCAGCTTAAATTTTCGTTACTTAAATGAATTTGTGTCTGGGTGCCTTTAATCTACGGAATTAAACAGTATTTCAACTAAGGGGATAGTTAGTTTTTTACTTTTGTTAATTTTTGAACAGGAAAATTTTCATGAGGTTTAAGAGAAGGAGTCTTGGTTAGGATTCCGTCACATGCTCCTGTATAGATCTAGACTAGTATAAGTCTTCCCAAGAGAAAGTATCTAAAAAACGAACGCATTTCAAATTTTACTTGTTTCGATGTACCAGGAATACTCGTCGGTCATCCTTGGTTAGATACGAGTAGTGGCAGTATATGGGACCCAGGAGGAAAATGTTTAATAAAAGATTGTTTTAGATTTTAAATTAATAAAGTTTGACTTTGATGTAATATACAAATATGTTGCAGCGGAACTCTGGAAAGAAAGGAGTTTCAACCAACCTCCTACTCCGTCGAATGTCTACAAGCACCTGGACCACTACGACTTCAGCCACTGGAATGGTAGGTTATGCATACGCTGTATGAAAATATTTGACTATTGAAATTTCAATAAATTTCTGGTCTTACATGCAATCCAGAATATTCACATTTTTTACAATGTTGTTTCTGGAATAATAGCCAACATTAGAACCCCAACCTCACGCAAGGAGAAGACGGTCAGCATCCTTCCGGTCTGCCATGGGTAAGTTGACTAGAACTGTGATACTCATAATGCTGACCCTATTCAATCCCACTATATCTGTGCCCATACCATATCCATTTGTAACCTCCATTCTCAAATTCCATGTGATGTACCCTATTCTACATGTCCCTGAATATCTGTCACTAACACCAATTAATAATCGGTCCCATACCGTTAAACATACCCATGTGTGTGTGTTTTCACCACATATTTTGATTAGACGCTGGCAGGACTCGTCTTGTCACCTCGCTTTTAAAGGCCATACACAATGTATTCTTTTACTAAGATTCTTTTTAGCACCGCATGAAATTACTTGACAATTTACTTTTTCAATGACGATAGCCTGGACTTTTTTTCAAATTACGGATGAATAGAATACCACTTTGCCAAAAATGGGCGTTTTCTACGACACTGCAAACTGGGAATTTCATTGCTTCTAAATGAATGACATTGAATGATTGCATTTTGTATTGTTTCATTGACATGACAGGTTGCTGTTTGTGATTGTGTGATGTGTTTTGCATCATGACAGTTTGGAATGATTGTAACCCCCTCACTCACCCACTAACAATATTGTAAGTGATCTGTTTAAGACGTTGTCTGCTGCTGTCACCTGACACTAATCCGACTTGGCTTGCTTTATTGGTTGGCTTCATACTGATATGCCAATCAACCTCACACTTTCTCCGGTAGTTGTCATGTATAATTCCTAGTTTCATTACTGTCTTGTACTTTGTAATGCCACTCACTTTTTTGCATCCAGATAATGCTTTCTTCCTCGTCATCCAGTCCTCACATCAGACTGATGCATGTTCTCCGCATTAAGTTTGAATTTACTTGAATTGAGAATGCATAACTATAATGATTGTCACGTAACAGAAGGGACTCCACCGGGAAGCAGTCCAACTCAAACTCAGCAGTACGGCCTCATCCCCATCACTTTGTTGGAGAACAAAGAAAACTTGAAGCATCCAACCACATCAACATTCACCGCGTTTAAGATGGGAACTGCAAATATTACAGCACCAACTCAACCCCTTCCAGCCAACTTTCTCCCAAATATACCGAATGCAGCGTTGCAGGCTTCTCATAAAGCTCGTAGTTTCTCCGCATTCGCTCTAAACGCTTCCACAGGTTGGCTTCTTACTTAATTTTTAATGTGTGTATTCAAATGGTAGTGTAGTGTGTATAGCCATAAGGTCATGTAGCCTAACAAGTCAGTGTCTACTTTGGTAGCAGAATAATCCACACTTTACAACAGAAGCAGATGCCGTGACATTGCATTGTTTGGTATGCAATACAATGTTTCCATGTTTGGGTGAATGCATGCGCGAAAACGGTGGAGAAAATTACTGCCTGCCTTCCAGACATGAATTTGTGGTGTCTTCGTTTGTGGCTTGGTTGGTTTTACTTGGTCTCCTATCCCAAGAAGGATGACAAGCTGCTGAAATGTCAACAGGGAATTGTAGCATATTACCCGAGTTCCTTTTTCCTTCTGTGATTCCTTCGTCGTACAACTAACTAGCAAATGAATTGCCCAACGTCATTCGGATAGAATGCTAACTATATTTGTATTCGTAGTTGCATCCATTTAACCATAACCAGTAGAACCAAGTCTAGACTACTTGTCTCGATCTTCTGCGTCATCCCCTCGTTTGCAAAGATATAGTCGTAGTTACTACTCGTTTGTCCTCAAATTATGCCCCTTGCCATAATATTATATAGCACTTATTGGTCATCATCATCATAGTTAGTAGCCAATCAACCTTCCAAAACCAGCCAAGATTGCCAACTTTGTTTGCGGTTCCTTCCTGGCACCACAAGTCCCGTCGTCCATTCGTCCCAACCGGGCTTTCGTTTCGTTAATTCTTGCCGCTGCCATCTCCTAATTATTTCTCTTGATTTGGACAAGCCACTGATACCCTTAGAAGGATAAAATTGGACGAGAGAAACATGTACATAGGGCACTGGGCAATTATCCCATCACCTAAATGACAACTATAGGATTTTGCGGTTGGGAAACAGCTATAGCAAGGTTTTTGGAGAAAGTCTTACTTTCAAACTGCTTACTTAGAAGGAGTGCCTCATTACTATAACGATAGGATATGTATTGAGCTGTAGAAGAGAGTTTCAGACATTCAGACCCCAGCTACTGCTGGTTAAGCAGTAATCCGCCTAGAGCTTACCCAAGTCTTCTCTGTGTCGTCTTAATTTTCATTTGAACTCTGTTCCCTTCTGGATGCAATAGCCTTTTTCATTGGAACCTGAGAATTCCAATGTTAATTAAGTATCTAAAGCAGGATTATTGCTATAGGTTGTGAGGTTTAATAGTGATGGCTGATTAAACTAGGCGCAGACCATTCGATGTGAAGTAGAGTCTGCATTTTATGGAAGGAAGGATTTTATTTTACGAATCTCGCATCTAAGAATCTTGTAGAGCATATTTGAGCCAAAGGGAAAGCTTCAGAGTATTGTATCATCTCTGGGATATTATCTTATTAAAGTAAAGATGGGAATGGAAGCTATTTTTTATTTCCTTTCCTTCGCTTTCACCATTACGCAAATGATTCACGATGAACTTGAGAAGAGACACATGTACAAAGGGCAAGACACGAAGGGCATTCTATTCTCCAAGATCCACATCACAATGGATTGTGAAACATTTCCCAAATTTTATGAGTCTTCTTTCCGTTTTGTTTGTGAGAGGGCACGTTTTATGCAAATTTTATTGTGGGGCCGGTCCATTGCCAAGACTCTGTTCAGTAGGAAAGTCACTTGCTTAGACTGAAAATGTAGAGGAAGACTAATGCAGATGTAGAACTTTTTGCGAATGTTTGCTCCAACTGGATTAGTTCTTTAGAAGAAGGCAGAGTCTCAAAAAATAGTCAAGTGTTTGTCTCACAACTTTGAATTGGAAGAAAGACAACGAGAATGTATCTTGTTCCTCTGCAAAGTACATTTCGCTACGGAAATGAGAAATGAAATAACGAAGAGCTTTATGCACTTGGAAAAAAGGAACTCTTCTCGACAGTCGAACTTGTACAAGGAAAACTAGTATCGCGAGTTTAGTGAGGGCAAAGAAGATGAAGAAAAGCTCTTCAATTTACTACTGAGTGAAGCACAAGTCACTACACTTCCTTGTTCTTGTCTTCTTCAAATTTTATCCTACAGGTCGCGTGCCCGTATAGATTTCTCCAAGTAAGGTTAACATTACTCCCTTGCTCTTTTGGCGTTTTCCATATCATGGTATTGCTTTACCACCAGTATCAAACCATTCTTCAAATTTCATCCTACAGGTCGCGTGCCCGTATAGATTTCTCCAAGTAAGGTTAACATTACTCCCTTGCTCTTTTGGCGTTTTCCATATCATGGTATTGCTTTACCACCGGTATCAAACCACTACTTTTTGGCCAGAATATTATCAGATTTTATCTAGGACAGTGCAGCCCCAAGGTTGCCGACTACTCGGGAGTAGATGACTTTCAAAGCGTTGTCCTTCATCAATTTTGCCATTCTTGACTTTGAGGACATTGAATGAGAACAAAAAGAAGGGGTGGCATTGTATAGGAGGAGATAAGGATAAATGATGTCGAGCTTGGAATTGCGACGGAAAATACACATCTTTCCTTTGGAATGGTGCGGAGAGGTTGCTCATTGTGAGAGATGGAGAAGAGTGATGAATTGTTCGGCGACATATTTTGTCCATGTTGGTCCAACGATCGACTCCGTCAGAGACATTTGGGACTTTACTGGAAGTGGAGATCTCTTGTTCTCTTCTTTTCGGAAAAATATCGGATCCACTGTTACTTTGAGTATATGGCATTGACATCCTCAACTAGAATATACTTGTCCTACATATAATAGGACTCCTATTCGTTACTTCGTTGCTGGAGGCCTTATGGTATTTTGTGTCAGTCAGAGTCATTCGCAAAACAGAGTAGAAATGAGGGTGAAAGGCTTATGGAGTAAACAAACCAAGACAATAGAAAACATGACGCCATAATCGCTGATAAATTACTGAATTGGCCATGAAAAGTTGGCAAGTTTCACTTTATCAAGACAGAAGTGGAGTAGATATCACGTCATATCGAGACTATATCTCAAGAATATCTCCGCAAAATGTAGACTTTTCCTGTTGTCGTGTTCGAACTGTGGACGAAGGAAGTGTACTTGAAATTTTAGACACGCAATTTTATTCCTTATCGTGACCAAAGTAGAGTCAGACTGAGTGACTTGGAGGAACTGACTATATGCGTTGTAGTAATTGCGCAAATTAATCTGGGCGTGCTAGCAAATCTGCTCCCTGTCCATCACAGATTTGAACTCTAACTAATTCATGAAAATTGGCAGAAGCACGAACAACAAAATATGAGACTACGGAGACTTCCTTTCTCTTTCTTAGTTCCTAAATTGTACATGCATGCGTTGAATTTTTTATTTTGTATGACAGGCCCAACATTGATTTCATTTTTTCATAGTAATTACTGGAGTATCATTGATCGGATCACTCTTGCCGTATGACGTAAAATTCACGTCGTGAATTAAATCCATAACTTTATCGGGAATAGTGATTCTTTAATTCCATCGTAATTTCTTCTCCACTAATTTCTCTCATCCAAACACCACATACTTATACGCATGTGTTTCAATTAAAAAGATGCATAAAGAATGTATTTGGATTGATTGCATGCTTTAAAAAACTGAGAATGTGGAATGTACTGCAATCACACCATAATTATGACATTGACTGACTGACTAGCTCATGTAATTATGTCCAAATAAAGATAGTCGTCGTCGACTCAGCCACCAAGAATTCCCTCACTCCGACCCTACTGCTACTACTCAGAGGAAAACATTGTGTAGTCTCCATCCTTTGTCTCCTTCAGACCTCACCCATCTCAACGCCCTGGCAGCCTCTTCCTCCACGCCATCCGCCACCGCATCTGCAGCAGGGTCCAATCGTAGCAGTCCTTCAGGAACACCAGCCCCATCACCAATCCCTTCCCCGGTCCCTTCGAGAGATCATAGTCCTTGTAATTTCTCTGGACGTCGCTCATCCTCAGACCCACAAAAATCAGAGTCCTCCATTATCAGCCCATTACCACCTTCGACAGAGGCCCGACTTCGGGACTGTTCCCCACCCAAAGTCACCTTTCAACCGGAACAACAAGGACAGGAGTCAGTGATAGTGAATGATGGCGACTCTTTGGGACTTCTTAGTGGAAGAAACTTGACCACGTCGCCATACCTGGATAATCCGGATGAGGATTGTAGTAATGCGAGTACTCTCGGAGACGGCCCAGGTCCACCGGATCATAGCTCTTCGGGAAATTCTAACTCGGTGAGACTCAGCCCTGTCACTTTCACTCTGCAAGAACCCACTGATAATAATGACCAAGAGGATGAACTTGAAGATGTAAGTCTGTGTTTTTGAAAAGAGTCAAATTTATGTTCATACCTTTTTGTCATTTATTATGTAAGCAATATCCTCTCTGCTAGTGATCAAATTAGCATAGTTTGCCCAGATGTAGTACAGAACAATACGTAGCTATTCAAGCACCGGTGAGTTAGGCCATTGAACATCGCGTCTTTTTCCAACTTCAAAGATTACAATTTCAATTCAGTGAACTGCCAATTAAATTAAATTAAAAACCTTTTTTTTCTTTTTATTTGTGAAGGATTATTAATAAAACTTAGAATTTCTGCGCATTATTTTTGAAATTTTGCCAATTTTCTCCAATTTTCATCAATTTTAAGACCTTCACTGAATCTTGAAGGTTTTTCGCCTTTTAATCTGCATGTCTTGGGGATAGAATTAGGCCAAGTCTGTTGAATATTAGTCCAAACTTAAGCTGGACAACGTAATTCCAAGTTGTTTGCAAAGTTTGTAGGAAATTTTCGCCAGCTATTGATTTGCGAATATAACTTTTGTCTTTTGTCTTTACTTTGACTCAAATCCGCCTTCGGCCTCTTCTCCAAGAAAGTCCCTTGTTTTAAGTTTCACAAGATTTCTCATACAAAATTTTGCTTTCTCCGTATTTGCAATGATTACAGTTTCAAAATGTAATCCAAGCTCTGTCGATTTTTATACTAAAAACATGACGCATATCCCAGTTATCTGCCATTTAATATCAGATTCAAGACTAGCAAAATAAAAATGATTTCTAACGCAATTTTACCCCGTAGTTCCTCTTTTCCCATTTTTCTTTCTGAAAGTAATGAAGATGGAGAGATCATCTCATGGTAATTGATTCCCAATCCTAAACTAACTACGAGAAGAGATTTTTTTCTTCCAACTCCAATAAGGCTCAATATCCCACTAATTGGCCACTTTGTCACCACTAATCACCACCAAAGATGGTAGCGACAGATATATCGCTCCTTTTCTCCATTACGTGCGTAATGCGAGGGGAGTACCTCTTATTGACCCAAGATATTTTTTCACGCCATCGCCATCAGTGGCGAATATGAATGTGTTAATAATTCCTTCCTTTCGAATTTTAGCAACTTTTTGCGCACGGTTTGATGCAATACTCACTATATAGGTTCTGTGCCCGTATTTTTTCAGAAAAATGCAAAATAAATCCCAAGAATTGTCGCACACTAACATATATTCACAGACAGAAGACTTACTGACTTGAAGCGTTGTAATAATAATGAGATTAATTTGATGCCCCCACAGTTCCGCGACGCAGCAATCGTGACGTCAGACGGGGTTCATTTCCATCTCCCCTCAATTGCGTCTGATACTTATCTTTGTCGTTTGGGAGAATGGGATTATCCAATTTTTGACCTGGAACGCAGCACCAAGACCCAAATACTCAGTCATGTATGTAATAAAAATCGATAAATATTCCATCCATCCATTCTTTATCCTGGTATCAATATTTTGTCCATGTTCCAAAATCCGCACAGATGTGTTACAAAGTGTTCCTTGAGACTGGACTTTTTGATACTTTCAAAATACCGATTAAGGAATTTATCCACTACTTTCACGCTTTGGAAATGGGATATCGTGAAAAACCATGTATGGTTCATTGTCATAAATGTTTTATAACTCAATGAAAGATGGGAGGAATAATAAATTGTGTTCCAGATCATAACCGAATGCATGCTGCGGATGTGTTGCAAGGCGTATTTTACTTCACAACCCAAGCTATACCGGGATTCCAGATGTTTCCCCCGGACCCTGATACTCCGAATTCTGGTAAAAATTTCACAAATCACCTATTTGGCATGTGTTCCTACTTATTACTCGGAATAATATTTATTTACTTACAAAACTTTCAGACTGGTCTGGACAACGAGCTTGTTTCAGTGTGGATGAGGCGTCGTATGGGATCATGGGTGCGAATTTACCAGCACTTGAGCTTATGGCGCTATACACCGCTGCTGCAATGCATGATTATGATCATCCTGGACGGACCAATGCTTTCTTGGTTACTACGAATTCTCCACAGGTCGACCAAAGACTTTTAGAATACATTTGTGAAATACAGTTGAAGTGAGGTTTACAACAATTGTGGTCTTTGTGTACAGGCAATTTTATACAATGATCGTTCCGTTCTGGAAAATCATCACGCTGCCGCAGCATGGGCTTTATTGATGAACAATGAGAATTACAACTTTTTAAAGTTTTTGGAAAAGGCTGAATTCAAAAGATTCCGTTTCCTTGTGATTGAGGCAATTTTAGCCACGGATCTTAAACGCCATTTTGAGATTATGTCCGAATTCAATTCTAAAGTTAATGAAGAAGAATCTCCCGGAATTGATTGGACTTCTGAAGAAGATCGTCTTCTAGTAATGGAGATTTGTATTAAGCTAGCTGACATCAATGGACCCTGCAAGTTCCATGATATCCATGTTCAGTGGACTTATCGAATTGCGGAGGAGTTTTATGAGCAAGGTTGGCTTTTTAAAAATCCGAACAATTCCAAAACTATCGGGTGTGTATCAATGAGAGCAATATTGACATTCTAGGTGACGAGGAAGTCCGTCTGGGACTCCCAATTTCTCCGTTTATGGACCGATATCATCCTCAGTTGGCTAAACTGCAGGAATCCTTTATAAATCATTTGGTTGCACCATTGTGCAAAGCTTGTAATGAAGCCGGGTTACTTCCTGGCTATTGGGAGGATGAAGTGGATGATGACCAAAATGAGGGGGAGACCACGGCTGATGAATTATCAACAATGAGCTGTCAAGAGACGGATAATGATAATGAGGAGTCGTCGTACTCGGACGACAATAAAAGTGATAGTAGTAAATCCAAGAGAAAAATATTTTGTCTTCATACTAAGCACCTACAAGACAACCATCGATATTGGATGAATGTGATAAAGGTAAAAAATACAGTGAAGTCCCAGTTTTGAGGGAATTGTCACAAAACACGTACCAATCATTTTTTTAAATTTAAATTATAGGAAGAAGCAAAGAAAAAAGAGGAAGGCGTAAAAACAGAGTCAGTGGCCATATCAACTGAAGATCCAATGGAAACAATTGAGGAAGAAAACACGCCACACTCTCTTAATCGGAGCTTCAGTTTTGTAAGTATTTCAAAATAATGCTGAAATTACCAGATTGGCCATTATCGTATTAATCCAACTTTTCAGGAGAAGGAGGATTCTAAACTGTGATGAGAGGAGAATTATTAATGTCGCGTGCCAAAAATAAAATCTGATCGTAACCTGAAACCTTTGAAGCATTTCATTTACTGAATCATTTTACTCAAGATCTTGAATGGTTGCCTCTTTTCCTGTTTCAACCGCCATAACATCCTTATCTGTTGTAGCAAAGTTCACTCATGGAATTCACAAAATATTTTCCATTACAACCAACAACACAACATGCCGTCATAAATAAATAAGACTCAAAACTGCGCATAAGATGTAAGTACCATGGCCCATGATTTAATTACTGAATATAGCTTTCAAACATTATAAGAAATGGAATATTCCACGATGATTGATTGATTGCTGTGGAGAATGAGAAGGAAAAAAATAATTGGTGACCTCACTGGGAATGATAGGATTGCGTAATTATTTCTGTATTGAGTTCAAGCTTTTTGCATGCGTTCCTTCAGCATTGCCTCCAGTTTCATGCCGTCCGCTGCAAACTTTCGAATCCCATCCGACAACTTGTCCGTCGCCATTTGGTCTTCATTCAACATCCATCGGAAGGCCTTCTCATTCAGTTCAATCTTGTCCATATCCAATTTCTTGGCGGATCCCTCACTTATCATCTCTCCAACTACGTCATGACTCGCGTCTAATTCTTCTAGCAAAGATGGCGAAATGGTCAACAAGTCGCATCCAGAGAGAGCTCTAATTTCACCTGAAATTCATCCAAAAATAATTAAATTTTTATATTTTAAACTATTAAATAAACTCGCTAAATTACCCGAATTTCTGAATGATGCCCCCATTACAACTGTTTTGTATCCGAACTTTTTGTAGTAGTTGTAAATCTGAGTGACACTCTTGACACCGGGATCATCCTGTGGTTCATAAGATTTTTCGTTGGTGTTAGCCACATACCAGTCCAAAATTCGTCCAACAAATGGAGAGATAAGTGTCACGCCAGCCTCGGCACAAGCCACTGCTTGAGCCATGGAGAATAGCAGGGTCAAATTACAATGGATCCCGTATTCTTCTTCCAGAACCCTGTAATCACATTTTTAACCAGTCAGGAAAACAATTACCAAAAAATAACTTCTCCTTTCTCATTATTACATACTTGGCAGCTTGAATCCCCTCCCAAGTGGACCCCAACTTGATGAGAATACGATCCTTAGAGATCCCAGCTTCTTCATAGAGTTGAATAAACTTTTTGGCTTTCGCAATACTCGCTTCCTTATCAAATGACAGTCTGGCATCAACTTCTGTGGACACACGTCCAGGGACAATTTTCAAAATCTCGATACCAAAAAGAACAAAAGAGCTTATCCGCCGCTGCCTCAATTTGTTCGGCGGTGGTCCTATTCATGTAAGGAAAGGAATTAAGATAAGCTTTGCATAAGAAATGGATACCAGCACATATTAAGTTTTAAGGTATTTTACTCACTTTCCATTCTTCTTCCCATAGGCGATTGCATCGTCAATCAAATTTTGATACTGTGGCATTTTAGCCGCAGCCAAAATCAGGGATGGATTCGTAGTGGCATCGGTCGGCTTGTATTTTTTGATTGCTGTAATATTTAAATTATATTGGATGAACATCCCGTTTTCACCGGCCGGTCAAAATACCATTTCAAGTTTTTAAAAATTTGACAAATTGAAGTCATTAATGTTTGTGTAACTCACCCTCAAAATCACCGGTGTCAGCCACGACCACCGTGTAAGTTTTCAATTGTTCCAGAGAAGATCCCATTCTGCCTCTTTTCTTGCAAGGTTCTGCCGACATAGTGACCACGTCAAGTTGGGCTCGTCTTTATCAGATTATCTTGACTTAAGGAAACCTTCTTATCAGAACTTGAGGTTAGGTGTATAGCCACAGGTTTCCTTGCTCCATTCCCAATAATGGCGAGGTTCTTTTACATTTTGCGAATTAACATTAGTGCAATTTGCACTTCTTTTAGATTGGCAGGATAGTTTGGTCATTTGTAGGTATCGTGCCACCATCCATTTTCCGTGACGTCAAGGCCTGGAGATTGGTTGGAACATTGGAAAAATCTCCAGGCACCACCCCACAAGTGCAGGGTGAAGTGAGAGCATGATATTTGATTATTATGCAAAATCTGTAACACGCCAATGTCAACGTGACACGGGGGCTGATGTTCGGGTTGTGTCACACAACTTGTGTGAGTTCACTTATTTATGGTAATTAGAGCAGATAAGGTTTAGAATAAATCACGGCATGATTTTGACGGAAGGATGCAAAGTACGGTGAGCAACCAAAGTTGTGAAATGCGCAAATTTTGCACTGCAAAATCTGTCGAGTACCTTGTAATCTAATCTGGTGAGAAACCAAGTGGCGTCTAATATTGCAATTCCTTGACCCGGCGAGGTCATCGACAACTTGTAACTTATCCGATTGACAAACGGTTTGGCAACTGGAAGATATTAAAGTTTATTAATTTTTTCGGAATCACAAGAACAGGCGTCGTATTTTTTAATTCCTTGACCCGACGAGGTCATCGACAACTTGTAACTTATCCGATTGACAAACGGTTTGGCAACTGGAAGATATTAAAGTTTATTAATTTTTTCGGAATCACAAGAACAGGCGTCGTATTTTTTCAAGGGGTAACAGAATTTCAACATCGTATAATATAATGAATTTTGTAACATTTACTCTTGCCACGATATGCAGTGGGCAATGTCCTGAGGATATGCTCAATGTTAACTCATTGTCACTAATTTAAATAATCGCATGGAAATATTTTACTTTGAAATATATTCATAAAGCTTTACCAACTCCCTCATTCCGAACAAGAAATATTTCTCAATTGCTAAATCCATAAATGTATGAAAACCGACCTAAAATGTCTTCGGTTTGAGCCTAATATGCAAATTGTTAAGATTGAACATTAAACGTGCTACTATTCCCTTCACAAAATTGAAAAAATACCAAATGTTTGTGTTTCTCTACTAAAATTGTAGACCAAAGAAATCCCATTCCTTAATTATGAATGATTTTTCAATTGGTCACTCCTCACATACGTATATTATGCATACTGCCCCCATTCCAGAAAACACACTTGTTGCTCCCCTACCAACATCCTACTCCACCACACCCCCTGTCCCCCTAATACCGGAAATCCATCTAAAACCCGGGTAGAAATCCAACACATTTACAATGACACTGTCGACAATANAACATCCTACTCCACCACACCCCCTGTCCCCCTAATACCGGAAATCCATCTAAAACCCGGGTAGAAATCCAACACATTTACAATGACACTGTCGACAATAAATTGATAAGTTCTGGAATATTCTATGCCATCGTGTGGTTCACGGATGCCCCGTCATGAGAATGAGATCGATAGATTGAGATTTTATCATTTGAAGGAAAACCAGTCAGCAGTCCGTCTTTAGTAATAGTTCACAACTTCCAAATGATTGTTGTGAAATAAAGTTAAAATTATAAATATACAATTGGATAACCTCAGACTTTTCAAAATTCCTCAAAATCTCACCGTAAATCAAGCCACAGGAAGGTAAGCAAATTTCATCCGTTTCCCTTGGAAACAAGATTTCTGCAATAATTGTGTTTGATGCAAAAGCCAACTCAAAAATCGGCTGACGGAGATTTGTCACCTTTGTTTTCGTAGAGCAAAAATTTGCAAAAATTTGCAACTTATTTAATTGCCTTGTAAAATTAAAGCTCAGTAAACACATTTGGGATTTGTTTGGTTTTGTGTAGAAAAAAGGGACCATTTTTATGTGATAATCATGGTTTTCGTTTTAGTCATTCTAAAACTAGTTCGATTGTTTCTGTTTCTAGTAAGATTCGTCAGGAACATAATGACGGACAATAACGGAGCAGCAGAGGAGGACACGGGCCCAACCCCTCCTCCCAGCCCACCCCTGAATTGGACTAGGTTTCGAGAAGTCGTGTTGGAAAGGAAGATTGATTTTGCACTCTGGCTTACTCGATTGTTGACCGTCTTTTTCGCAGCTGGATACATCTTCCCGATATTTGGGTTAATTTTCATAATTCAATTTTAGGGAGGAAATGTCAAGTAATTTGTTTACTTTCATCTTGCAGGAGTCCGGTGCCATTCTATTACAAAGCATTTATGGCAGGGGCAGCAACCTCGGCGTTGCGACTTCATCAACGACTCCCACCCTTCAGTTTTACTCGTGCCTTCTTTCAACAAATGGTTCTGGAGGATTCCTTTCACTACTTGTTCTGTGCTCTCATTTTTATTTACGCAACTCCGATGACGAGTAAGGAATACGGTTTTATTTAAAGGAAATGGTTATTGGAGTCGTGTTTAATTTGAATTGTTTGTAGTGGCACTGGTCCCGAGCGTTCTGTTCGCCATCCTGCATTTCGCCAGCTTCTCGCTAACTCTTTTGGATGTAAGTTATTTGATTTTGGAACATTTTTTGGTGGACATTAGATATTTCTATTCAATTGGTGTTCATGTGTTTTTGTTATTGTTTTTTAGGCATTGGGCAGAAACTCAGCTTGGATTGCACGGGTCTTCATTTCCTTAATTGAATACAAGTCCGTGACCATTCTGCGGATGGCAGCTGGGTCTGAAATTTG
>JAAXNX010001179.1:0-19444 GCA_036491905.1 Folsomia manolachei
GCATGAAGTTCTGTTTACAACAAAGACTGTGAAATGGCAGATTTTCTGTGAATTGAGATTAGACTATTTCTTACATCCTAAAACAGACCTCATACGTACAGAACGACAACGGGGTAATGTCAAGGTTTGACTCGTGAATTGGGAGCATGGGATGAATATGGATGGTAGTTTAACGGCACCTGGCATAGTGGCAATTTCCATGTTAATCTGAGCAAGTCTTCCTCTTTCCTTCCCGAGCCCGACAGAGTTGCAATGATGTACTTGATCTCCCACGTGAATGGATAGCGTCATCATCGCTTTTTTCCTCCATCGCCAAACGCAACACATCTTGACACAAATGCTTCTTCATCTTTTATTTTATTGCTAAGACTGTGGCTTACTGCAATTCTGAGCCAAGATATTCCTGTCGAAAGGAGATGCGAGTCGCATTAAGAGTGGTGAATGTCAAATTGTGGTGCAGCGTGTGTGTATATAATAATATGCAGTGCAGTTTGAAGGCCATTGCCTGTAAAAATAAATGTATGATGGGGATGGGATAACGCCTTGGTGGCCTGTCACACATCTTGGTAGGTAAAAGCATATACTTTTAGATGTGGACGTAAAATCGATGTGTTTTTATGAAAAGCGTCTTGCGCTTAAAATTAGTGTTGAATCTGTGACAGATATTTGAAAATGTTGTCATCTGATTTTCACCCCCAGCCTTTAATAATGAGCATTAAGTAAAAGCGGAAACTGTTTAAAGAACAAAACAATGTATCCGAACGGCATAAAAATTAAAACTATGTTTATTGCTTTACAGGTAGTAAATAAAATAATTTTTTTTCGAAATGAGAATGAGAGCCTTTGACTCTACTAACAGCAAACAATGCACAATAATAAGTATTAATAAATAGATTTCTTGTCTCCGCCTAACTTTCTTTTGTCGAGCATGCAATTTGGAAGTTGTGGTTGGGTGTGGTATTGTGCTCTTGAGAGAGATAAAATAAGTTCAGTTGGTTGATAGACCCATCTTTAATTTATCGACATTTCTCTTGTCTGTTACAGATTGGCATCAAACAAATGGATGCAGTCAAGATCCTTTGCCCCCAGTTACTCGACAACTTTCCGTCTCCAGTGATTCAAAGCTTTTGGACGACACCAGTCCGGTTGAAGAGAAGGAGGAGCCACAGGTGATTCTACGTCGTCCCCCTAGACCTAAATCCGAAGTCTTCCTCTCCAAAGACAATCGAAAGTCTAAACGCTACTCCGCCTTCGGGGTGAGTGATTTTGTTTCAACCTTTTAACTTTTTCATCCCAAGTTTTTTCCTCCTGCAATTAACGGTGTGGATAGTGAATGGACGATAACTCAGAACCAGATCAAGTTCATACAATAATTACGTGCTACGAGTTGTGGATGGCAGGCGAAAGAATGATGAGGTCATTTGTGCTTCTCTGCTGGTTGGTTGGCTGAATCTCCTCTGTTGGTGAAAGCACCAATGTTAGGTTGGTTGGCATCGAAGCTGGTGTACGGCATCAGTATCAGTAATGGTCGCAGCGCGCACGTGTGGGTATAAGATCATAAGAGTTTGTTTAGTGTTGAGGTCCGCATATTTCTCGCAAGAGTTGCCGTTGACAGGACCATCCATCTTGACGAAAGAAGAAGAAAAGGACGACGTGAATTGAACCTGTGCAGTGCCCTAGGCTTCTGAGAAGAGTTGGTTAATGAGAATCCCTGGCGGGAGTCAATTAGCCGTGAAGCGAGTCATAAACTCATGGCGATGAAAAGTAGTCGACGAGTTGGATGATGGTAAGAGTAGTGCCTTGTTTGTTGGAGAAAGTCAGCCATCCAACCATCCAGTTATATGTTGCCCGCATACCTGGGCACCAGCACCAGGCTAACTTTTGGGACACGACCCAATTAATTCTCTTTTACAGACAGAGCAAACAACCAATTCCAGCGTAGAACTCAATGTTAGTTCTAAAACACCGGCAAATAAATAAATACTCTGCTGAACCATTAACTGAAGGAAGGTTTAATTAATTACTGTAGTGCAGCTGGTTGATTGGTTTGTTTCATACCTGTAAAATGTGGTAAATTTAGTGGGTGGGAAGGTTTGGAAACAGCTACTTACATGTAACATTGGGGAATATCTACTCAAATTGATTCTGGGCAAGGATCTCAATGGGCACTTTATTACTACAGAAAGAGGGAAGATTGCATGGCATGCTACGGGAAAGAAATAACGGCACATTTTCATCAGACTGCAATAACGAAAAGCAGAGTCTCAGCCCATTTCTCACACACGCTGCAATTCTAGCATGGATCCATTTCACATTCATGCAATGCTGGCTGGAGAAAGTGGACAGACAGGCGGAAAGGAAATCTCTTTTTCCTTCCTTTCACTGCGATACATTATGGACTGTGGACCATTAAGCTGAGGTCCGCATAATTTCACACCAAGCTGTGTAGCGGTATATTGTATGCCGAAGCAGACCACATGATTATTATTAACATTCTTGAACTCTTTACATCATTGCCGGTGGTGATGGTGTTGCGGTTAATGATTTTCTGGGAAGGATAATGTGCAAATGAAACTTCTAAAGGGGACTTATTTCGAGTCCGACAGCTGCTTTTTGTAGCTTTCGTAGAGGTGTTCATGATCCTGAAAATTAAATATTTTAACACCTTTGTAAAATGGGATGTGAATTTTTATCGCGTGAAATCACACCAGAGAGGGCTAAGCTTAGTGATTCATAATCTTTTCTAATTTTCTCATCTTTTATTATGGCTTTTTTTGTTTCTAAAACAGATCTAAGATGCTATCCTGGTACACGTATTTCGAGTACAAATTGTTCCGAACTCGGCTGATGGCAATCTTGTTTCATTTGAGATAGTATTTTCTTTCTCTTTCTCTTTCATATTGGTTGTCAATCGATGAAATAGAGATTGGGATGCGGACTTTCTCTCTTCTATTTTTCCTATGTTGGACACACAGTATCGAATTTCTATGATTCATCTCTCAGTCCTGCTTTTGGAGACTAGCTCATCCATCAATTCATTATTCTTTTCTTTGAGCTGTTTCGTAATTCTGTCGCGTTTCCCAATTTTTCTCGAATTTCACGTTCCCTCTCAACTTGATTGAACCCTCACCGCCGCGTGGTGACTTTCTCCAAAGGATAATAAAAATGCAGGGGTGGTCGTACGTAGTCTGTATGTATCCTGCTTCCTCTGTCCAGGTGGGAGTCAAATGGAAGTGGTGTACTGGTGATAAAAGTGGTCACAACAGGGAAATTATTGTTTGCATCAACATTGGCACTCAACATCTTGAATTACATCACATTATGGGCTGGATGACTACAACACCACGAAATTGGATATCTACTAGCTTTACTTTTAGTTTAGCTATATGTAACTTTTCAACGCCTTTAGAGTTGTGGTAAATTGTGCAGTTAGAAGGCATCTCCACCATTGCATTAACAAAGTGAAATGCTTTCACCGAACAAAGAAATTTATTTGGTGCCAGAACAGAGCCACTTTTTACTGAATGTGGGGTTTTCGCTGGGGATTTTAAAGAGATTTGATTCCTGTCACAGGACTGCTAATGATTAGAATAATGCAAAGAGAAGAAAATGAGATTTATTCTACATACATGGCACCATGTTATTTATTTCAGGGATGTTCCATCACCATCGGCAAACATATAAAATGAGATTTACAGTCATTCATTTATTTACACGAGTGAGGTAACATTACTGGGTTGGGAAATCTTGTCTCATCATTCCATTCTCCACAATCTAATGCATCTGTTCTTGGTAGTGTTTATCCCTGCAATGTTCTCTCCTCCTTTCTCCAACTGCATCTCTGTCAAAACTCCCAAATAATTTAGATGCCAAAAAAGCAATGAGTTGAATTGAAACAAAGAGAATAGTTTGGTAGGCGTGGGTTTTATGATAGAAAAGGTACACTGGACATTACTACTTGCAGCAGTAGACAAAAGTTTTATTTATCCAGAGGCTCACGGGAATGGAATGACCGTTCCGAGATTTGCAGTACGTCTCCGGAAGGGATTATACGAATCAGGAGGCTGTTGATGAGATGTGCTCAGGTTGCTTTCTCTCCAGGGCTTTATCCATCCAAGATTATCTGAACGGGACAGGGCAACTTTTTTGCTGTACAATCTAATCTACACCTTTCATCCTGATACTATTCTATATATATTTTCTTTTTGTGGGTTTAGTTGGTGTTTGGGTTATTACTGTAAATAGCAAGGCTTGCTGCCAGCCACTTGGAAAATTGTTAGGTGGAATTGCACCTTGTGAATAATTTATTCCGTGTTCTTCCGCCACTGACTAGAGCAAAATGTACATCAGATATCTGGAGGAGTTGCATTTATACAATTTATAGAAATGGGCAACTACCTAACCAGCCTAGACTTATACGACTGTCCTCTTTCTCGGTGAAAAGTCGTTGGTTCAATCAGAAATCGATACGATGAGCTGATCCACATCCACCACATCACAAAGATTGCGTTGCATTGGAACATCCAGTTCAATTGGAAATGAAACCCACGTTTTTTGCTGATGTGTTAAGAAACTTATTGAACAGGACGTTTGGAACTTTTAGCTTTCTCATTCATGTCATCTACAGATAGTACTTGAAGAAGATATGTGTGCACTGAAATAATGTAAAGACGTTCTCGTTTTTTGTGACATTTAAAAAATGTTATAGTGCTATATAAAATAAAATAGAGTATCTACCTTAATTATTGCCTCTTGATCACACCGTTCTAAACATTATGTATTGGAAAGTAAGCATGGTGGATTCAATGCTTTCACTCTTGAAAACAATTCGCGATTTGTTGAGAAAGAGTATAAAATTTAGACGCCTATGTCTCGAGTGAGCTCTGAAGGTCATACTTTATGGACAACCTCTGAAGCATTATTTACCTGGAAGAAATTGAGTCTTTGTTTTGAAAGAGTAAAAGATCGACAAAGAGTTTGGGGTCGTAGAAAGAAATAATAGAAAATCAACTCGCTTCAGAGATCGATCTGTCCTCCAGCATTATTTGTTTGGAAAGAACAAAACAAAAATTTTATGTGGGCTCACCCAACTCTAACTTCTGACCAACTTTCTCTGTTCCAGTAAATTCTTGTGTTTTGGGTTTTGTACCGATCTTTGTGCTTGCTCCTCGACTGAATTACATTACGCGTGCATTGGCTGGAACAATGGTTGTGATCGGTTTTCGTTTTGCTTGCTGATATACCAAAGTGGAGAAAGCTAAAGTGGATTGAAGCTGAAATTGGGAGCCGATGCTATTGTGCTGTGAAGAGTGAGTTGTGATCAAATGAACCCCTTCCAATCCTGCTCAATTGGCTTTATACGAAAGTTTGGAGGGCGGTGCCCAGCGTTGTACTTTTTGGTGGATTTCGTATAAATATCTGATGACCTTGAGGTCATGAGAGGTCAATTTTCCAAAGGGTTCGGTGGCGGAGCCCAGCGTTGTACTTTTTAGTAGATTTCGTATAAATCTATGATGACCTCGAGGTCATGGGGGGTTAGCCGTTGTTTATGGGTTTCTATTAGTCTTTCTTGTTGTCCCATGTTCAACAATGGAAACTCGCAGTATTAATTTTTCCATTTTTTCCCAGATAAATGGAACTTTTTATGATGCTTTTGTATGCAAATTGTGGGAAGTTTCATCAAATGCGGTTTTAAATTCAGGTTTTTGTTTCACTAAAAAGTTAGTAATTTTCGATAGGAAACATCCGTTTTTGTTAATTTTGAAGAGTTAAACTACACTGCCTGCAAAGGAATGGTTATGAAGTTGGTTTGAGAAAAAGCAAGGATTGAGGGGTGAAAGCACTTAGTTGAGAGGTGAAAAGTGATTTTTCTTGTAGGCAGCACTTCTCAAGCTGGACGTATTGGAGCAAAAGTTATCGGCTATTATGGGAACTTTTGATTCCAGGTTGGATTTTTTGTTGTTGCTCACCAAGGGTTTGCAAATAAACCAAAGGTTAGCCTTGGCTACTGCACTTTCTTCAAGTGTTTGCCCAAACCTTGGTTCACGGAGATCGCTCAATTTGCCCACACCATGTTACGCACGCACCGTGCAAGTGCACAACATATAACATCATCAAACTATGTTTTTCGTCATGGCTTTTTCTTTCATGTCTTGTTCCAAGAGTTCTTCCAGAAAGTTAGCTAGTTTAGCATAGTAGTTCTACAGGAACATTTGAGGGCATTTGGAGTTACGTCTGTTTGCACAAGAAGTGAATTGTTATTATGGCCGACCTCATTTACTAATTTTCAATAATTGACCTCATTCCTAACCCACAAGCGACTTCCTAGTTACAGTTTTAATCCAGTTTTTGGCATCCTTCTGGGAAAAGCCATTACTTCATTTTTCTTTCACACTTGCCTTTTCCACAAATTTGCCTGCAACCTTTCGAGAACTTTTAAGTTAGTCTGAGGTCTCGGCCTGCTCTTCACTCAATTTGACTAAATGGCTTTTCCTTGTTCTATACTTTGGGGACAAATGTGAACTATGCGTCACCGGGGTCAATGGTTGGTGATGATGTAGCCACCAAATCCTCGGTTTATTGTTAAAGATGAAAACCTTTGTGAAAACGAACGAATTACCGTCCTTACTCATTCCGTTAATGAACTCCACAATTAATTAACATCGAGTTTAGCCACAGATTTCAATATTCGTAAAATTCTAATATTTTTTACAGGGGGATTCGCCATTCGGAAAGTCTGAAGCATACATCAAACTGGAACAACTTGGAGAAGGCTCATATGCAACCGTGTTCAAGGGGTATAGCAAGTAAGTGACAATTTTTTGTCGTTCTCTCCGAATACTATTATAAGGTAAACAAGTTTTCCTCTGTTATGGTACATGGAAGTCATTTTGCTGTGTTTTACTTCACCAACTTCAGTAGTTTGCAGTTTGTCGGGTGTCAAACTAATTTTCATTTCGGCTCTGGCGAAATGTCAGAAGTTGGTTCCTGCCAAGTGTGTAAAGTGGACGTGGATGAAAATTAAATTAAAAGATGTCATAGCAGAGCGGATCGTCAGTCATGTTTCTCATTGTTTGTCAGCATTCCAACCCACCAACTCAGCCTGTTGAAGTTGTCTGAGGGCCGGATTTGTAGTTTGCAAAGATTTTCTAATCAATATGCGCTCCACTGACTTGAGCCTTCGAGCTTTATGTAGTTACCTCTTCCTTGGATAAAGTAAATTTATGTCGAGAGTTTAGCAGTGGAGAAAGTGTGGGGCCGCCCACAGGTCATGTGTTTAGAAATTGGTTATACTTTAACAACCTGTTTCAATTTAAATTGCAGTAATTGGGCTTTGATGAAGGGTCGATTTAGTAAAATGAGATTTCCTTCGAGCATGAAAAAAAAATTATATACCTCATGCATTTTGTATCTGCATTGCCTTAGTTCGTCAGAGTTGGTTCTTTTTAGTGAGCCGTCCTCCCCGATCACAAGTGGTGGCGTACTCCCTGACAAGTGGTTGGTTGGTTGGCTGAGTCAAAATGGAATTACGATTATCGTGGAAGGTTCTATAAGCTCGACTCAATTCCTTGATCCATCCTTCAGTCGTAAAGGGTTGGAGAGGATTTACTCTTGAAAATGTATTCCAGAGTGATCACGGCCTTTTGCTCACGGATTGAAAGCGTTGGTTGAGTAGAAAGCTGCTGGTGCAAGAAGTTCTTGGATTAATAGTATGGTTGATAACATGCCGTGGCGTGTCATTGCATTCAAATTTTGAATCCTTGTACCCATATCCTGTTATCATCCTTTAAGATTTTCCCGACGATCTTCATCTATTCAATGAATGATGAGCGTGAATAATAGTGATGTTACAATAACCTAACCTAACCTAACCTAAACCAACCATTGTACAAACCCGCACGCATGGTTTGATAGTACATACTTTCTCCTGAGATGATGGAATGGTTGAACTTGAAGTAAGTGGATGTGACTCGAGTTCCAAATGAGACTTTTGCATAACTGCTTCCGACCTCACGTGGCAATGATAACGACCTTTGACACTTGATTAGACTAATGTACCTCCGTAACCCTCATGTTTGAGTTGAATTGGAGGTTGGCGGTGGGGACCTCGTCCTAATCTCTTTCCGCTCCCATGCATAAGAAATGAGGAGAAAGTTGAGTTGCTAGCTACCTGGCTGCCTGCACAACTGAGCCCGTATCCACTCCATTTGATTCATCGTTGTCTCAATTCCCGACTCTTCCTATACCGTAATACTTCTTTCTATTATATGTACTAATGTATTTTAAATTGGGATCCCCAGTGCATTTTGTGACATTTTGATATCCATATTCTTAGGACCCTGACGGCTTCATACATCAAAGGTCAACGGCATCCACGTGTGACGAATAGCGGGACTGGAAATTGTTTAATAGTTGGAAATATATTAGGTGGAGGGGCTTGCCATTGAAACTTTGGACTGTGGAAAAGTCCATTCCACAAATCACGGCTATTGAATGAAATTGGTAATAAGTGTCTTTTCTTCGTTCTCAACGCCATTCACAATTTCTCCCCTCCATCCCATTTGTACGGTGCTAACATAGTTGCGTCATGTAATTGTCATTTTCTCCATCTCCAAATGTCTTCAGTTGTCAGTTTAAAATCATTATTTTTATTACAACTCCAACCCTAAAATCAATTTTAAAACCAAAATGACTGTAATAAAATCTCTTTGTTAAACATCTATGCTGGAGATTTTGTGAATAAAAAAATCACGAGCTTTCCTTTTCTTCATTTTAGTCAAAGTGAATGTCTCTAAATTATTCTTCTCCTGCTCTTCGTAGATTTGAGTAAAGATGAGAAAGAGATTCTCATTCAAATGAAGGAATTGAATAGAGTGAAATGATTTCTAACTCGCCTTCGTCTTTTTTTTCTACTCCATGTTCCCCCATTAAATTTTCCTTTTTCTGGTTGAGTACTGTTTGATAAAGACAGCCACCGTCCTCTGAATATTATTGAATAAATATCTTACATATTCATTTGTCGGTATGTGTGTGATCATCTACCTTCATTTAGTGGGACCACTACTCTCCTTGTGGTTTTACACATGAATTTCCATCCTTTGCTTGGTCTTGGCAGGAAAACTATAAGAGCACTTTATTAATCCTCCTTTGTCACATCTGCATTCAAATTTGAAATTCATGGAGAGGTTTTGGTAATGTTATGTGGCGAGTTTATGTGTTTTGGAGGTGGGAAGAAAAGGAGGAAGAGAGCGTCCAGTGCCAAGAAGAAAGCCATAAATTCTGGATAATTGGGCGTTGTCTTTGGACTGCATGGCTCCTACCTGGAAGACTACAGTTCACTACCAGCTGAACTTTCTCCAGTAGAAGAGAGTTTCCGAATAAAAGGAACAAGAACTTGGTACTTTGCCTACTTATTACTCTGAAGAGACAGCAAGGAGTGAACTATAATACTTGCTGCTGTTGAAGGAATTCGATTTTGCTGTATTACAGAGTGTATCTCAGGCTGGGTTGTGTGATATTTATGGCTCTTTAAGACGACTCGTAAGTTTGAAATGCATTCCTGTAAGTTTTTAGTTCCCTTCCACCGCTTTTCAGTGCTGGTATTGGTTGATGGGGGAAAGTTGATGTGGAGAAAGTGCATCCAACCGAGCCTTCCGTTTATTTACACGCACACAAGTGCAAAGCATGCTCTGAACCTGAACTATTTCGTTGGATGCATGCATGGTTATGCTCAATAAATCTCGCCCTCTACGAAATGACTGAGGTAAGGCGAGGCTTGATGTACTAATTTGAGCTTAAGGTGAACACTAGCCACACACCGGCTCAAAGTAAATGAATTGGAATTTACCATGTCCTCCGCCTAAAATGTGGTTTTCCTTTGGCTCGAGTTTCTCCTCTTGGCTCTTTACAAAAATTAAGTCGGCTTCAGGCACTCCAATCAGTCCTTTTCACCACTTTCTCTTCTTCCCTCTCCTACTGGATCCACTTTCTCCTCTTGTGATAGCCCTCTGCTGTGAAGTTGCTAATTCAGATTTATTTTGAAGTGGGTCCTCCTTTTGACACAAGGTAAATTCGCTGATGATTTGTTTGTTTTCCAACTCGGTGTTGACTGGGAGGGAATGCATTAGTCCTCACTAATTGGTTGTGGTCGTCCGTGTATTTGGCTTTGGGCGGCACATATCAACGGGATGTCACGGTTCGAAGCTCTATCATGAAACTGAACGATGAGTTTAAAAATAAGATCTAAAGCCCGCTGTAGTTGTTTACTGTTCCGTTAAGAAATAAGAAAATTTTAAAAAGAAAAATCAATCACTGACAAGAGCGATTTAGCTGGATTTTATGTATGTCGTGATCATGGGATTGCGTATTCTGCCCGCACAACGCAGCCTTGTACGATGTACTATCTCGTATTCCTACTAGTCAGTGGTTGTAGTTTACATCTCGAGAAGAAATCGGTTTCCGGTTTAGTTGGCAGGCTTGGCAGTCACTTTCGGCTGCTTGGCTATCAATGCGTGTTTCTCAAGAGGATGGAGCTACACAAGGAGAAAATATGTTGTGAATCCTTCGGGTGGGATTACTTGGGATTAACGGAAATTGCAATCATCCCCTACGCTTTTCTTGTTCATGACATGGTATCCCATTTCAGCTCTTGTAGTCTTTTTGGCATTTACTAAGGTACTTATTTGGCTAGTGGAAGAAGTCATTAATCAAAGGGTTAGTCTTGAATCAAGCAAATTTAATTACACTTCCTCAGCTACTGTGATTTGTGCTCATGCATAATCATTTAAGATGCAGCAAAATGACGTTTGAGTGAGACTAAGGTGTGAAACTGCAAATGATTTTGTTGGGTTATGTCCTTTCATGTTGCCTTATGTTTTTTTTTCTTTTTTGCCTGTCCTCAGTTTGACGAACCAAGTGGTAGCTCTCAAAGAAATTCGGCTACAGGAGGAGGAAGGAACTCCATTCACAGCCATCCGGGAGGTAAGATATTTTTTATCTTGTGCATGCTTTATCATAATAAATCCCATCGAGATGTCCACCCTGATATGCAAAAACTATTCACCAAAATGCAACACTTTTTTTTCTCCTTAGGCATCCCTGTTGAAGGACCTGAAACATGCAAATATCGTGATACGTAAGTACTGACTAATATTAAATCAAGAATTGAGCAAAATAAACTAGATAATTAATATAGTAACCCTTTGTTTATGATTATTTTTGTAGTCCACGACATCGTACACACGAGATCTACCCTCACCTTCGTCTTTGAATATCTCGTAAGTCTTCAAATTCCAGCTTAAAAAACCCCACGAATCTCCAGCTTATGCTTTCCTGGCAAAGTATAGTAGACTGACGGAAGTGCACTTGACTTACTTGCCATTCAATTCAGAATTTTGGAGTCGAGTCAAGAAGATTCCTGACTGTCACTCTCTTTCTCCGGCCTGTCTTCATTCGTCTTGTGCTTATTCTTTTCCTCTTGCATGACTTTCCCCTGCTTGCCTGGGTTGGACACAAAGGCTTTATGTTCAGTGACAGTTCATAATCTCAATGTTCTGTTGCTGGGATTGAGCCAGAGTTTCATCCATTGTTGTTCGTATTGGGCAATAAAGATTCCAGTGTGGTCATTGTTGCCAATCGGAACTGAAATGTTTTTTTTTTCATTTCACTTTACAGCATACGGATCTTTCACAATACATCGAGCAACACCCTGGTGGTTTAAACCCTCGCAACGTGAAATTATTCCTCTTCCAATTGCTCCGGGGTTTGGCGTACTGCCACAGAAGACGAATCTTACATCGTGATGTAAAGCCCCAAAACCTTCTTTTAAGTCAAGGTGGAGAACTCAAGTTGGCTGATTTTGGTAAATAAAGACTCTTACTAATTTTTTTGTGATTGGATTTTGGTGAGGTTTTATTCGTTTTTAATTTTTTAAAAACTGCAATTCTTTTTTTTTCAGGTCTTGCCAGAGCGAAATCAGTGCCAAGTCACACCTACTCGCACGAAGTGGTCACTTTGTGGTATCGTCCCCCAGATGTGTTGTTAGGCTCTGTAGACTACTCTACCAGTCTGGATACGTGGGGTGTTGGCTGTATTTTTGTTGAGATGCTCACCGGTGGCCCTGTCTTCCCCGGTGTTCGGGATGTATCTGACCAATTGGACAAAATATTTAGAGTCTTGGGCACACCCACTGAGAGGAGCTGGGAGGGTATAAAATTTACAATTTATTCAACATTCCTTAGACTAAGGATGATATTTCATCATTTTTATGGACATGTTTTATAAAGGTGTAACGCAATTAGCTAATTATCACAAGGATGTGAAGAGACTGTACAAAGCTCAGAAATTGGGACTAGCTTTTCCTCGATTGTATGATGTCTCCTCTGCTGAGAATCTTGCCTCTGCCTTTCTCCAGGTATACACCATCATACTGTAATACCGTGAATTACGTCTAGACATAACCATCATAACTGTTTTTTTTTAATTTGCAGTTGGATCCAACTAAAAGACTTGAAGCTGATGAAGCTTTGAGGCATAAATATTTCTCTGATCTTCCTCCAAAAATCTGCGAATTACCGCATGGTAAGGATAGTACTTTATTGTATTTCTTGTGAGAGGATATGTGTATGATTCATGCGTTAAATGATTTCTACTTAACACAGAAACCAGTATATTTACTGTGGAAGGGATCAAATTTTATCCTGAGGAACCACGAAGGGGCTTACCAAAAACCAACAGTTTCGATTTTCGACGCAAGCTTTGACCATCTCGTGACTTACACAAATAGTTAATGAGAAAATAGTTTCCGAATGATATAACTTCCAAAAAATCCGCACTTTCGTTTTCTATGTTATATACTATTAATTAAGTAATACAATATATTTAATTATACACATAACCGTTAATTACTGTAACCCGCCATAAAACAGTAATATGCAAATGAAACAAAAGAAAGTTAGATCTTTTTCAACTATAATCCTTTGGATTTTACGTAGCAGTGCCAAATCATTGGTTAAGAAAATTAATTGTGATCACTTACAACATGTATGTTAAATTAATACCCTTTAAAAAACGCATACCCTTTTCAGTCAGTCACGTTATCTCATCTGCGAGCTTCAACGATACAATTTATATATACTTCAACCACAACGTTTTGAAAGTTACTGGGCTTTCACGATTTTTAAAATTCGACAAAATATTTGTGACGCAACTATCTGCTTTGAGCCAGTTCGAAACTCCAGATCGTGTAAAGAAAATGCTGCCAAAATAGAGTAACAAACCAAACTTCGAGACGATTTTATGTTCCTTATGTTATTATAGCTTCTTGTTTTGCCAAAGTAATGAAATCAATGTGCAATATCGAAAATAATTTAACAATCGCCCACTAATCAAACGAAATATCGTACGGTAGAAAAGGAAATTCAACATTGAACCCTGCTTCATTATTTGGATTTTACAATTTTTACTCAGAGCGTTCTTGTTGAAAATATAAAATGTTTATGTAAATGATTTAATCTTTAATATATCGCCAACTAAAAAAAGTTGAGGTACTTCTAGAAAACGGAAAAAAATGTTTGAAAGTGTGTTATATTATTATACATAGATATATCTGTAAGTTACGATTGAAGAGTTAATTTAAATGGCTCACTCAACCAACTCAGTTGTGGACTGTATATTATTCATATAATAATTAGGATACAGAATTACACGACGCCTAATTTTAGGGTCTTTTTAAACTTGTACAAATGGGTTACATTTTTAGAAAGGGCAGAAACAGGCAACGGATTTGAGAAACTGAAAATTATTAAAAAATCAAGGACTAATCTATACGTATAGAGGTAAAATTCACAAAGGAGTTAACTAATTAATTGCGTAATATTTATTCGGTTATAAAGATATCTTATTACTGCTACATTGTTTAAATTCTCTGTATAATTTAGTCAAAAATGTTTTTGCCAAGTTTTCAGATTGCCAAACTGTTTCAAAGTTAAATTTGTAATTGCATGTGTTCTTTATTTTAAACAGGTTTTTTCTATGTTCTTTTTTAACATCCTTTAAAGCAATATACCTTACTGATTCATAAAGAGAAAATAAATTGAAGTGAATTGTGGTTTTCATTGTTCACCGGATAATTTAATCATGGTCTTTCCATTCCATGATTTAATTGGTCATTGTGTTGGTTTGATTCATAATCCATAACTGCTATGAAATTCATCAATAACGCAAGTTGTTGAGATTAAACTCAGCATCATAACTTCACTTTTTGCAATGAGAACAAAAAGACTTGTATCACAAACCCCGAAGAAAATGTTACAATAAACGAATTTTTCACCTGACCATGGCCTTAAATGAACGATCAAGAAATCGAAAAACAATAGCAACGGTGGGTAGGTGTGTCGCTTTTACTGTAGCCATCCTGGGATGGTATGGGGAAGAGAGAGGATTCCAAATAACTTGAAATTAAGCAACTACCCCACTCCCTACAATTCATCATTATGCATATTAAACCAATCTAAACAGTCAAGTTTTGTTTTTTAATAATGCACTATTCTTGTTCTACAATGTTGAAAGTTAGTAATTTATTGTTTGTTCTTGGTTATAAAAATCTCTAAACTGGAGACAACTTTATTATTGGTCAGAAAGGAGAGAATCTTTTTATCATTTTAGATCAAAGATGACAGTCTCATTAATTTGGGAATACTAGTTATATGGGAATGACACAGTTACAAATTGATACTCCTAGATAACAGATTCAACAATGATTGGAATCTATGAAATAAGTATACAGGATAATTTACAGATCATGATGCTTTTTTGTCGTCATCATAGTCATCAATCTTTCGATATGAATCCCCGTTGAGCGTTGGCTTCGTTATCTCATCATTTGTGTCAATGTAGTTCATGAGGGAGATTCTTTCCTTATCCACACCCAAATCCAAGTGACCATTGCTGGCTGCTTTTCCCACGAGAGACAACTTTTCCACTGAAGGTTTCCTGTCACCATTGTCTTCGTCATCAGAATCTTCCATAGTTCCATCCAACTAGGTGACAATAACCAGAAGATTAAAATACTTGTCACTAAAATTATCAGAATACATAAAAATTACAACACACCGCTTGTAGTTCCGTTGGTTTGAAGGCAGCTTTGAGACCGTACAATCGTAAGGGTACGAGTAAAATGAGCAGGAAAGGGATGGACAAAGCTCCTGGAGTAAATTTCACAGCGAAAAGTGTACCAAGACATAAAATCTGGATGATGGTGAAGAGATGCATTTTACTGGTTTTCACTAGCAGGACATAGGGCACCTGTAAAACGTCAGTGTTTAACCATAGTCATTTTTAGGTATTCAGAGACAATTGAAGAACTAACCTGTGGGTGATTATTGACTTGTTTCAACAACAGAGTGCATCTCTCAAAGAACTGAATCCCACTCATGGAAGATATTCCCATGTATAGGAAAACCCCAAAGAGGACACTCATCGGAATGTGTTTAAGGACAGGTGAAAATGCAACAGAACAACCAATAAGGATTGATATTACCACGTTCGACACGCGTTGCTCTATCCGTCATAGAAATCAATAAGTATAAGATTTAACGATACATAAATATTTCTTTCACTAACCTTTCACTCCCACCACTGAAGGTTTTTCCCCAGGTGGATTGTTTGTAGAAAACACAATTAAAGAAGATGCATGTGCTACTGCACGAACCGTGGCAGCACAAACCCAACAGCCCCCGACGCATGCAAGTCCACCATTGATGAGAGAAATTAGCAAAATGTCCAAGTGATACCTGTCAAAGACATGAAACGGCGTAAATTAGTAAACAATGTGTCAACCTCGGAAGTACGGTTAATTAAAAAATAACTTTGATTAAACTCTGCAATATTTAACATACCCTCCACCTTTTTGTAACTTGTTTTCCTTTTTTCCTATTATCAGGGCACAAATGCATGTCTCCATAAACATCAGACTAGTTAAAAAACAGCACTATTATTGTTCACCATCTCACTTGGGTACTCACTTCGGATTTAAAGTGGATACGAGGTGGGGCCAGCATACTTGAAGTTACCACTACACCCCTCATATTGATTGATTTAAACTCACATGAAAACCAATGCAGCTGGAACAAAGGCAAGAAACATCATTGGAACGGAAATTCCTCGCATATCCACCAGCCACGACCTACATAACACACAGGAACTCTTTCAGTTATGTTAAAAAACAGGTCCTTTTCCACATTCTTACCGGGATTTAGTGTTTTGTAGTCCATTTGGAACTTTGAGTTTGTCGGTGCGCGTCATTTCCTTGAGTCCATAATCCAGGCCAACCATTACAACAATGGCAATTGGCACAGCAAAATTCCCAAGTAGCTTCCGAATCTGAAAAGAAATAATCGAGGCATATAGTTCATAATCAACATTATATCGAGATAGTGGTTTCTCATGCATTTCTTTGCAAAAATTACACCAAGAGTGAAGTAGGTTGATGTCCTGGTGGCTCGCAGGATATAAGCGATTAGAAATGTCCCAAAAGTTAATAAGGTAGATAACAATGCAGTGTTTGGATAAGGGAGCTCGTCGTGCCCAGTGCTGTTGCTGTAATTTGTTTTAGCAAGATTACATAAAATATCAAAAAAGAATGTACAAAAATCAAATACGTAATTACTAGAATTTCCTACCTGCTAGAATTTCCGTACGAGTGACGGAGTGGTAACTGGTAACTTCAAGTATGCTGGCCCCACCTCGTATCCACTTTAAATCCGAAGTGAGTACCCAAGTGAGATGGTGAACAATAATAGTGCTGTTTTTTAACTAGAAAAATCAAATACGTAATTACTAGAATTTCCTACCTGCTAGAATTTCCGTACGAGTGACGGAGTGGATGTTTGTGGTAAACCTAAACATGATTTTAAAAAGATTTCATAACAGCTATAATAATAGTGACGAGAGAAAGTAAGTCAAAACAGGAAATTATATCTTCATACATCAATTATGTTCAGTATGGCATCCTTAATGAATAAAACTGAAATTAGGGCTGCAAAAATTTCCTGAATAAAACGACTGAAAAATCTTGCAATTGCACTCCCATCACATGCCACAACGACGATTCCTATCACCACCACCCATATTCCGATATAAAAACGGAACCCGAGAAAGTCAATGTCATTAGTTTGGCAAATCTTTAATAAAAAAACATAAAAGAAATGTTAAAACTCATCAGTTTTTGATTATCCCATTTTTTAAGAATTGTAATAACCTGATACAAACTTTCGTCAAAAAGAAGCAAAGGGCCAGTTGTTCCTAAAATAATGAGGGGCTGACCGGAAAATATAGAAAAAACGAAACCAGCCGCTGCAGTCGCCACCAAAGTCTCCGAAATTCCAATGTGGTCGTCTGTTTTATCCGCTGGCATGCAAAACATATTTAATTATGATTTAAGCCAGATAAGCTTGCCGAATAAACAAAGCCACTAACCCAGAATCCCCCCAAATGCAATTGCTCCAGAGATACAGGCGAAGTAGATGAAAGTGATGGAAGCCAGGGTTTGAAAATTAAACCCATCTAATATATAAGCCAGATAAGCTTGTCGAATAAACAAAGCCACTAACCCAGAATCCCCCCAAATGCAATTGCTCCAGAGATACAGGCGAAGTAGATGAAAGTGATGGAAGCCAGGGTTTGAAAATTAAACCCATCTAATATGTCGGAAAGATAAAGTTTATATCTATGCTTGATATCATTCACCATTCCACCAAAAATCTTTTTTGTTCGCCGTAAAGGATGAAAACGCTCGTGGTGTTTCCTATTATCATCCGGAAATTTTCCATCTCCTTCGTCCACTGGACCTAGTTGACGACCTCCAATACTACTTTGACGCCTCTTTTCTTTGTCTTTCCGTTTACGCAACATGTTACGTTTCTCCTTCATTTCTTCAAAAGGAAAGAGTTCATTGTCCCAGTCCCCTGGCGGCAGAACAATTGATTCCTCAAGGAATTCGTGGATTCCTTTCAGCATATCACGCCGGTCATGAGCTTTGTAGGCGATTTCATGGAAATGCTGCATGGAAAAGATACTTAATAACAGATATGTAAACATTGAAAATAAATTCACTCTTGTTTAATGTTATTTACCGTGTTGGACATTAGCGTGGAAATGGATCGGCCAATTTCCGTGTAATCCAAATCAAAGGAGCTGGGACCAAGTAAAATGTAAACGAAGCGGACAGGAATTGGCACCTACACAGAGTTTTAAGTTATTACGTGTCCAGTATCCACATGAATCAAAATAGCCCCTTTTCCAGTCTCACCAACCTCAGTGACATTTGGCATATATGAAGATTCAGCAAGTCGAATAAATGCCATGATTGGTTTTTCTAATTTATCGTCTTTCCCCACAAGAACTATTGATGCCTCAGCCCCCACCGGAATCCTTAATAAACCCACTTGATTGATTGATACAGCCATTCTACGCATCCAGTTAATAATAAATGTCATACCTTCTTAACAAATTCTCCTTGTTTAGTACCCATCTAACTTCATCCTCCGACAAGTTAGACAAAGACAACTTTGATACTTCGCCATTTTCACCCTAAAACCAATCAATATTGTATCAGATTTTACGAAGTGGCCAAATAGTATTCAATGGAATTTCAAATTGCACCAACCGATACTTGAGTCCCCGTGAGAGGAGAAAATGAGTCATCCTCAATAAGAATCCCTTCATGATGTTGATGATTATCATGACCCTGAAAATCGTTGGTAAGTCTTGAAGCGGCACTGTTCCTTCGTGTCATCCTTCCTGGCATAGAGCACGCTACCCCACTCCCATTTACAAGATCCGGGACCGTGCTGGATCCCTGACCCAAACCTCTGTTGTTCCTGTTTTGTTTATCCTGGTTATAAAAAAAGCGTTATCAGGATTCCAAGGATGATTAACTTAGCATTTACTCTGTCGTAAGAATCTTTATGAGTTGTCAATTAATTTAAGTGACATCACTTTGTTATCGAAAACATAGTATATTTACCCTTAATAAAAAAGATCGAAACAAAACTATTTACCTGCTCCAAAATTGCATGGAGACTCGACAAACTGCCATGTGTAGTATTCCTTCGCAAATTAAACTTCCATCCATCATTTTCATGGACGTGCTGAAAGTGAAAGCAAATCAGGAGAAAGTCAGAGGAATGTGGAAACTTATGTCGGTCGGGGTAATCGTTAAATAAATAGTTAACTAATGATGGGTTTCAAATGCTTACCTAAACTAACTAAATCTAACTAAGCTAATCTTAAAATTACACTGGTTTTGTCACCGGGACTGTTATCACATCAATGTTTAGCAACCTTTGACCGTTTTGTCAAAGGTTTGTCATCGTCACTCTCATCGTCCGACGCTTCTTTATACGATTTTGATGTAGTTGCTCGTATTGACCGTGCTGAGGAAGAA
>JAAXNX010001180.1:0-19427 GCA_036491905.1 Folsomia manolachei
TTCTACCTGTTTGCTTTGACAAAACTTATCCAATCACAAACAACAAAAGTTATATTGACGCTACTGTGAGATGTAATTAACCCACCTCCTCTTTTTAGAGTTTTGAAGGAGTTTTAACTTGCGAAGTAGTTTGTCGACTTGAAGACTTTTGAAAATCAACGAGATGCGTTAAGCAACAATTTTGCTTCTGCAGTATAAACTGAATTGCTTAAAAATAAAACGCGAAAAAATTAAAATATGTGGTTTTAATAATTGTTAAAGTACTGAGAACTTCGTAAATATTGCGTCTTTCACCAGTTAGTGGCACTGTTGCAAGACAAATTTAATTCCTGGTTGAGTAGGCGTTGCATAGTTTCCCATGTCCAAAGACACCGAGTAAAGGAGAGGAAGACGGGAATAATGAAGGCCTGACCTATATTCATCCAGAAGCAGAACACGTACTCAGTATTCTCAGATTTGGTGAAGGTGGATGTGGATATGAGTATAGCATGCATGCAAATTAGATGCGGTGCACGTTCAACCTTTCACCATAACGGAGAAACTCTTTCTATTGTTTTGCAGGCAGTGGTTTTGGTTTCGTTTTTGGTTGGGTGGCATGAGCTGAGCATAGTTGTGGTATGAGAAGCACTGCTCGCCAAAATTGTATTGTAATGTGAAGCACTTTAGTTGGTTGGTGGAAGTTATTATTATGCTCCCAATATAATGCTGTCTTCTTCTGCAGCACTGCACAACGACATTTTGAAATTCCAAAGAGAGTCGTCTTTTGTCAATGTCCTCCTGCCATTAAATACTCTCCTAAATGCTCTTTTATCTTCCCCAAAAGGTATGAGGAAGATATTTAGAACCAGCCTTGTCAACCTAAATTCATTTCTCGACATCTCACTAATGACATATTTGAGGGTGTTGTGCCAAAATTAATTATAAAACTAATGGTGAGGTGAGGGATTAATTATTTGCAGGCAGGTGGGTGGACGTTGACCGAATTGCTGTTCCAAAGTGCAGTGCTGTTCAAGCAATAAGGAAGATTGTAGGTTAAATTGAAGATGCGCATAGGTCCTATTTTTAATCTAACTTCACTGACTAACTGCACCCATGGCTTTCCCAAATGTACTAAATGCAAGCAAGATTGAGGAAGGATCTGGTTGGTTGAGGAAACAATTTCTTGGGACAAACGGAAGAATAATTTTTCCACTCAATTTACCTGCCACAACTTCCTCTTCTTATGCTCTCTGATAACCGTTGTTTAGCGGATGCTTCATGGAACACTGAACTGAGTGAAATAACTTTGATCTCGGGACAAAAATGGGAAATGAAGTATTTTCGTCACGGGTGGACTGCGATGCGACGATGGAAGACCATGCTCTAACGTTATCAGATATGACTTCTAAATGGGGGATTTGAATCTGAATCTATTTTACAAGAGTTTATCGAGCAAAATGAGTACTTGTAATGGAGTTAGCAGCAATTATTAGTAACAGGAAATAATACGCGCGAGGAATAAATTACAATCATGACTTTTTCAAGCAAAAATACAGATCTAGGTAAAATTTTGTAGAATTGCTCTAGTTTTGCTGTACGTAGGAAACCAGAGACAATTGCTTAAAAATATTCAAGACAGGGACATAAATTTATTGTTCAACGAGGTTCTGAAAACTAAAACAAAAGCATATTTCCGAGTTTCTCATCAAATTCTTATTATCGTGCTCTTGCCCTTTTGCCCCATATCTTGATGTTACAGCTTTGGACAGAATAGCATAACAGCAATGATCTCGACTCAGTTATGCAGATAAAACGACACATTTTAAATGTTCTTAAATACATGAACATTTCAAAGAAATCAGCAAACAACCAAACCAGTGTCTTAAGTATATTCAAGTGTATTCAAGAAATTTTTCTTTTAGGATTTGCATAACATGCCCGACTTTTATTGGAGAAAGCAGAATTGTAAGGGAGTTAGTAGCGGTAGCAGTAAAGGGAGAGATTTTGGTGGCAAATGTCTCCCATAAAAATGAAGATAAGATTTGGTACTGCACACGTACACATCTCCACCCGACTTTTATTGGAGAAAGCAGAATTGTAAGGGAGTTAGTAGCGGTAGCAGTAAAGGGAGAGATTTTGGTGGCAAATGTCTCCCATAAAAATGAAGATAAGATTTGGTACTGCACACATCTCCATTTTCTTGTTGTTCTGAGGTCGATCTTACTGTCAGACACAACCTGTCTGCCTCCTGCATCCCATTACTGAATGAGCAGTATCATCATCATCCCCAGTCAGTCTGTTCTGCCTTGTAATGGGTGCGTGTGATGGGGGCCGACTGCTGTTCATGTGATATATCGCCACGGAACGTTGTTTTCTCCGTAATCTAATCCGTAATAGCACCAAAAGAAAAAAAAACATATCCCGTTTCCGAAGTCGTCAGTCCTCTTCAGCCTTAATGTAAGCAAGCCACTTTGATTCGTAAACATTTCAATTCCTCCTCCAACAACTGTTTCGGTTTTCCTAAACAAAAGTCGGTATTTAGTTTACTTTCTCTTTTCCTGCAGCATGGTTCCTTCTTCATCTCTGTTACGTTTGTTATTTATCATTGTTCCTTGCAAACTGAAGAAAGATTTTGCAATTCTCCATATTCAGGTTGCCTTTTGTGTGCATTTACAGTTGTGCAGAATTACTTTCTCCATTGCTAATGGTGCCCTCAATCCATATTTAAGATGAGCTCACTGACTCACTGCAACCTTTCTTTATTTGCCGCAGCAGATCTGTATTTCAATACTTTCCTTTTCTTACAGTGAAATTAAATCGCACATAAAGTATGTGAGGGTTTAAGTTCGTTTCTATTTTGGTAACATGCCACACCGCTACCACAGCATATGCGGAGCTCATTTATTTCTCAGTTGCTTACTGATTGGGTAGAGTTGAAATATCAAGAGCCAGAAGGAAAACGGCTTCCATTTGTTTGAAAATTAAAAACATCCCATTCATTCCAGCCTGGTTGCTTGACAATGTGAAACCGGATCAAGGAGTTGGTCATGGTGTCATATACGTAACGAGATGTGCAATTTGTACATTTTTACTCACAAGTTGTGAGTCACAACTGTGTCAAAACTAAATAACTTCAAAGTACCACTAAACATCCTTAATTTTATTTCTATAAGGACAGTGTATCTCCTTAATACTAAATGCTAAATCTATCAACTCGCTCAGACCAAGTTGTGCTGGTTTTATTGTCCTCCTTTTTTAAAATACTGAGTTGGAATACATTGCTAAAACTGCATGGAAGCGTTTACCTATTTTACAAAAAAAAAAAGAACAATCCGGTAGCAAGAGATCGCGCGAGGTTTTGGCAGACAGGAAAGTCGACATTCGGCTTAACGTTACCTAAGGGATCTTGAAGTGATTCAGATTACCATAATGCGTTCTGGTTTAAACCGTTGAAAAAAGACTTTTTCTCAAGTTACTAGTTTCTGAGTTGACAATTTATTCTGTTCTACCCAGGAGCCTCAAGTGATATCCAAATATTTGCCTGCATGTATTAAATGTAGATTTTAGCTGATGTGCTTGCCGTAAATGTTCAACGGAAGTTGTGAATCTCACACGGGCTGCATCGTCCTTGTTTTCATTTCTCAGTATCTGCTATCTGCCTACGTATCTGCATTTCTGTACACTTTAAACATGACCTCCAGTTTTATTCACTTAACCCAATTCTCATCAAACAACATTTGCTCGCCCAGCTTTAAATTTTGTTTGTCCAAATTGTCAAAAACTACAAAAACGTCAAAAGCTGAAAAATAAAAACTGTAAACGGAAAAAGCTTTCCTTCGTGGATTTTAATTTTTTTTAGCTACCTATCTACTGAAAGATAAATGTTTAGAGATAGAAAGAGAAAATAAGATTACACTTTCGTCGTGTGCTCTGTTTGTACTTGCACCAGTTTTCTCCATGATGCTCAAGTTCCTTCAAAGTGAACAAATGTGTGGAATGTAAATGTGCCGTTTTGACAAATGAAAGCCAACATGTGCACATATGCTCCTTACAAGATTTACTGACCAGATTTACGACATAATGTCGGCAGCCACGTAGATTTACTTGCTACATTTAGTTATACCAAAATTGTCCCTGCTCCACAAATGTTCCATGTTTCACTTTCAACCACAAGAAAGACATGTATTTAGCGTTTTTTGAGATTTTCTACGTATTATTTGTATTCATAATTCACAGCCAATTGCAATATTAAGTAGAGATGAATTATGATGCAATTGTGGAAAGAAATAGAATTTTTTTTACCACTGGGGTAGGGATACAGTCGCATATATAAGTATATGGTGCACATTCCGTGAATATCTTACAGACCATGTCAACCGAATTTTTTTTTACACAAGATTGTAATGTGCTTTCACTTAAATGTCTCACATGTATCATGACTACGACACAGACAAGTGGGTTGAATGTATGTGGGTAAACGAAACAGGAAAAGGAAACATGTATACAAGCGAGAGAGAAGCGCGTTTCCCTTGTGGTTAGTTTTTTTCATTGTTACGGATTTCCACTTTTTCACTTTCAGTCACAACATTTCCGTCGACTTTGTCAACGCCGGATGAAAATGGAAATTAGGCCATCAACAGATCAAAGATGTCTTCTTCGTTATGATTTGAAGCGACTAAAATAGTGAACAAAGTAACCCATTGTTGCCTCCTTTATTGTCTTCTTTGAGATTACAGCTGGGTTGTCCTTTTAAATTGACTTTGAACTAAAAAAAAGGGCAAAAACTCAAAGACAAAGCTTGTAACAACTGCTTAAACACTGAAGGTAAAGTACAAACACGCCTCTTAATATTTCATACATCAACATCCCATTCATGCTTGAACGTTAAAACGTTAAAGTTTTATAAAAACTTTCGTTTCCTCTACAATGGGTAATTATTTGTATACTTAATTATGATTTCGGTTGTCTCTCTTTGAGTAGGATTCATTTAATACAAGTGCAGTTGTTGGAGAATCAAGTTTGTCGTCATTGAGAAATGAGTTCAGTCGGAGGAGTCTATAACAAATTGTAAGCCAAGATTTATAAAATTCCCTTGTAGAGAAAGAAAAGTTGACAGAAGTAGGTTGCACTGACCATGCACAATTCTCTGATCACAAAGATCTGAACACGAAGGCGAACATACCCTTTGGTTGTAAGAAGGCAATAACAGTTTCGATAAGTGTGCCTTAAATTCAGAAAATGACAGATATTAGAGGTATCCAGAGTATCTAAGGACCAAGAACATTTATTTCTCCTCAGTCTGCCCTGCTACTTGTGCTTACTCCTCCACTGTGTTGAAAGCACTTTCTCCCAGAGTCAAACATTACAGTTTCTCTTAGATACTTGTAGGTAGTCGACGGATAGCTACCAAGCTCACATAGAACAGCAATTGCTAGCTGTGCAACTTGGTGGAGCTACCGTACAAAGATACCCAGGAAAAGAGTCTTAAATCTCTGTTTTATGTTTTTGCAAATACGGCACGACCGACTGCTGTACAATACCGCTGAAATTCGCAAATGTACTTTGTTTCGTTAGCTAACTATTAATTTGACTTCAGGTTTAATCACATTTCACATAACATTACGTTATCAATCACTTCAGTATTGCCAATGATTGCTTTCTATCAATAATGTGAAAAGTCGCATAGTACAAAAATATTTAAAATTGCAAGCTTTCAGTTAAATTTGATTTCATTAATGTCACTACCTGAAAAAGTACACATATTTTATGTAAAAATTGGTAATTTCAGTGATAGAATAATTTCTCCAGTGTCATATTGTCCATATTCCATAAATATGCTGCTGCGATTCTGCGACACTGGCTGCTCTACTTTCATTTCAATCTCATATACTTGACACTCCACTACGTATAGTGCATCATTCCTGGATGGGATCCAAATTACTTGACTGAGTGTTTCACCCTGCCCATACACACTCATTGAAATTGTATGGTAAATGGAATCCTTCTTGCTCCACACGCCACACTTTTTCCCATTATTAGAAATCGCATCGTCATCTCAACTACCAAATACTACATGGCTGGGCACTTCACTTTCATATAAGCAAGGGAATATACTCAACGATTTCGTTCACGGGTTCACTAACTGCCGAAGCTGAACTGTTCGACAAAAAGAAAGGTCATCCAACCAAACCATGCCATCATGATTACATATAATGGTTAACGGCGGAGATTTAGCAAAAATTACGAGATGCCTACGGTATATTCATTTGTCCACGACTCTCCATTCTGGTACTTACATAAGTCTATCATGTTTTGCCATGAAACATCATCTCTTGTCATTATCTTCCCGTTGGAAATGGGAAAATGTCCTTTTACGGGCACTTTATATAATTTTATTATTACTCAAATATGTCACAGAACATAGAAGCTATGCACTATCTTTTGTATGAGGCCTTGTTGAAAGAGAAATCTTCTGAAAGGAACTAAGTTTGGTACGAGTATTTTGTTCGACATGACTTGAATCGGAGATATGCAACTACATATAACTTTTGAGTTTGTCCAATGTATTCGTATCTGGTCTACAAAGATGATAAAAGGGTGCTCACTTTTGCTGCCAACTACAAATGGACTACTTAGATCTATCTATTTTGGTAGGAGTTTGGTCTGTGCGCCTGGTTGGGACAAGTTATTGTATCTTGTGAAAGTAGAGCCGGAGGCGATTGGTAACGTTTGCTCAGAATAATAACTACCCTCGCTTCTTTCTTTTGCTCAACATGATTCTTGGAAATATCCTTTGAACACTATCCACCGTCATTTCAGGCATCGTGATTAAAAAATATCAACTCACAAGGTCTTGAGTACAAAAAAATGGTATGAAACACAATGAAACATTTTCACGGTGTGTATATGTATTGACTTTTGAATTCATTGAATTTACTTCATAACATTTTGTAACCTTCTTCAACCGATTTAGGAGATTGAAATTATTCCATTTTTCCATGCCTTACGTAAATTGTTTTCAGTGTATTTCATTATAGACTATGCAAGAGTCAAAATTAGTTGCGCAATGTTGCACATGCAAATAGTACATACCTTAGCTTGAATGTTTACTTTTTCCACGATAATACATTTTGAAGGTACTTGCATTTGATATACCTTAACTTAAGGCCCTTAAGTGGTTCAAGAGCAAAGATGTAAATATTATTGCAGATATTTCACAATTTTAATCCTTATGGTTGGATGTATAAAATTGCATTACAATTAAACCTCCCGTCCAGAATAATTTTCATTTGATTTTTAAGCTGTCAACCTTAAAATTTGTTGCTTTCCGCCGTCAGGGATTAGTTATTCATTTCTCTTCACTCATGAGGCTGTAGTTGCATATATTTTCATGCCGTGTTATGCTTACTTAATTAAGTCGGTGTTTAAAACAAGAGAAAATGAAAACGAAGTGTAAATCTTAAAACAGGCGATCCGACATGCTAATCCACCAATGAAAGGAATTAAATTTAGAAAATTAAAAAAAATTATGTGGATTTCGCGTAGGGAAGAAATGACATGATATACGTAAGATAGTCTTATTAATTTTGGAAGCATGTGTATGTTGATCTTTCATGCGAGAATGCAAGTTTTTCAATCTTGATCTTTAGATTTATAACTCGCAATAACCTTTCGACAAAACTTACATTTTGGCATTTTTTTATTATCAGAATAATGTAAAAATATTTGGATGAACTGGGTCGAATTCCTTCACTTTTCAAGAGGTAACGAGCTTCTGCTTCAATATAAATTACGATAAAAGGATACCGATCCCTCTGAAAATTTGCACCGTGGACTATTATTTTCATCAGAAAAGTGTACTTAAATAAAGTATGTTGTCCAGCATTTTTTCAATCGATTCTTATAAGAGTTAACCAACTGACAAAACAAGGAGAATCCTTACGATTTTAGAAATTTTAATAGTTATGGCTTTTATTAAAGTATCAAATTTACAGCTTAACTTGAAGCTTGATACGTATTACACAAATGCAGTAAGAAAACTGTCACTCAGTACCAAAAGCTCGCACCGGAAATAAAAAATCCGGTTACAAATTACATTCTGTAGTGTTCATTAGGAAATCACCACAAAGTTATTATTGAGAAAAGGCAGACTGCCTTAAAAATATATGGTGTAAGATGTAAATGGAAAAATCTTTGTAGCAAAGTGGTGGAGGTGAATGAAGTAAAGATCCATAGAATATAAATGAACAAAATGGTTTGGCAAGTGCTACAATTTTTTGACTTTCCGCACAGAAGCTAATTTATTATTCTGGCTTGTTCCTCATTTTTAATAACCGAAAGTCTTTCCTTTTGCTTTCCCTCACTCAACCCCCACCCAAGGAGCATTCACAAAAGAACATTCTATGCGCCTCTGCTAGTTTCTGTCTTTTACCGACTGTTCCGGGAAGATATGATAATGCCGCTGCATTAGGAAGTCAAAAATCCAGAGAATTGCCTCGTCTCTAGTTTTCCAACTTTTTAATAAAAGGCAGATTTGAGTGAGACTGAGCTTGCTGACTTGAAAACTCATTTACTCATCATCACACTCCTTTAGACATCTCGTTACTACGTACACACGCTTCTAAGCGGCTCCTTGAATGTTCACAACTTTCGCTTTAATAATTTTTACCTGAGAACACTTAACTTATGTAGTTTAAACAATAGCTTAATTGTTAGTTTTTAAATAATTTGCAATTTTGTTTTCATTTTTAACCATTCACAGATTGTGAAGACCCTTGTTCTAGTTCAAATGCAGTGCAAAATGATAAAGATGATAAAAAACTGTAAAAAACTTGCCGATCTATCATCCATCCTGTGCACACGACAAAGTATGAATGCATGCTGACCCACAACCGTTGAAATATTTCTGGTGACTCCATAATCAAAGTACGGCATGGTCGATGGATCAGAGCTATCTTCATCATCAAATCCTGTAATTGAAGCTTTCAATGCGGATGATATCCCTGGTGGTCCAGCACCTGTGCCTAGTGGTCGATTGTTCAAAGTGGCCAACGAGTCCAGACGATCAACTCCTGAAATTAGATAATAACACAAAATGTTTTAGAATATTTTTTTCAAAATATAAGTATAAAGAAAGATAAATGTTTATCACAATGTTTCGTATAGTGTACGAAGACCTTTCTCTCATAAAATGAATGATCATTCCATTATTTTTTACCATGGTCAAAGTCGTGTTGTTATTCATTTGTACAGATCCGGAGATCCAAAATGTTTGAAGAGCCAGTAGAGAAAATTTGTTCTAGTTTTAATTGAATTTTAATCAATTAGAATTAAAAAGTGAAACAGCAAATGGGAAATGGAAACCTAGAAGAGTATTTAACAGTGAGTTAGTGAAACTGGTCGGAGTGAGTACTTCGACAAAACTTTTGCAATCCCCCGAGTTAATTCTGCACGAATTTCTATATATAGTCGTAATAACTAGGAGAATACGAGTATAACTGCACAATACACATCACGACCATTAACTTTAATTTGTAATTTATTGTACGTGGTGGTTGTGCCAGGGATGGTATGGAGTTGAAGTGTACGTGTAACAAGAGCTTGAAGCGTCTGAAAAGTTACATTCATTGTTTGTAGTTCGAAACCAGCAGCCAGCCAGCGCCCACTCAGATAATTTTTACTTCTTGATTCGACTTTAAGCTTATGTAAGTAACTAAATTGCTTCCTTTTTGTTTGATCAGAAAAACCAAAGAAGTACTTTCATTGTCAGCCAGTTTTACAAATATATCTACTGTTCAAATTCTCAACTACTTTCAATTTCCTCAAAAGTCTTTACAACTTTCTAAGTTTGAGTAAAAGTGGGTGGAGAGAAGATGGGAAAATGGGGTCAGTTAAACTGTAAATCTTTGGTTTTCAATGATAGAATAAAAAGAAGTTAGTAAATCAGTTACTAGTGGGAGCAGTGGTATTTATTTCATTTTAGTCGTCAATTTTAATTAATATTCATTTGAGTTCTTGAGCCGAAATAATTGATTGATGAAATAAATTTTTAGGACTAAAGATTATGAAACTAATTCTTTTTCAAAATGAAATTTGTCATGTAAGTACATATATGACAGAAATCAAAATTATTGCAAATAAATTAAATTAAAAATACATTGCGACTGAATAAACGCTATCATGATATCCCAAATGTACGGAATCAATATGGAATATGGGCGTCAGTTGCCCACTTTAATTTTTTGTCAAGAACTTCAAGCATGCACGGACATGTTTCTCTACTGGGTTATCAGTTGAAACCATAATGGATAAAAAAAGTTTGACGAGACTAATTCCGTGAAAGGTAAATTGTCGAATTAGATATAGTGGAACCAGTAAGACTATTTCCATGAAACTTAATGCACTAACGAGATTTTACTAGTCGGTCGACGGCAAGAAAGCAAACCAGGCAGAGGGAGGTCTGCGTACTACTCATTATACTTTTTACAAACTAATTAGTCAGCTCAGCAACCAGACGGAGACTTGCTCAAGTCCGGGCGAAACCCATTAATCAGAACCTCACACTTCTCTTCAACTTGAAACTTTCGATTTTCTCCCAAGAAGGAGGTGGTGGTGAACATCTTACGTATTTTGGGTCCTATGCAACTTTCTGCGGTAACACCTTCATCCCCACTCACTTCTTCTGTCCGCGTAAAATGCAAATAAGCTCAGCTACTTTCGGCAGATTCATTGTAAATGTATCCACACAACGAGCCTTCAACATGTCATAATGTTAATCGACTAGTGCACTTAATCTCAGATCTAGCTGTCAAAATATCCATTAATTTAATTCTTCCATCATTTTCTAGTAAGAGCAGTGGCCGGAGCTGGCTTAAATTGAAAGAGTTGTCAAACCTTTCAAAATTCAAGCAAAACAATTCCTCATCAACTCTAAACTTCCTCTGTAACCGAAAGTTGGCTTATTTATATACAAAAGTAAATAAATCAAAATAACAAACATAGAATTTGACAAACTTTTTATTTTTATTACTGACCAGTCAGTGATAAGCATAAAAGCCTCCCGTGAGACAACATAATATTAAAATGGAGGAAAGTAGGAATTCAAAATACTTGTCTACCAGGGAGAAAGCCATTGGTCACTCAAGATACAGAAAAAATCCATTCCGGAAAAAATGACGTTTTCTTGTTCTCATTCTTTTGCTTGGCTATGCTTTGTTGGCTGCTCCGTCATACGTGAAGTGGACAGACCAGTAGACGACCATGCAACGCAACAGAACAGCAGTCGCCGGGACAAAGTCAATTTGACAGGATGAACTCCGTGGGGAACTCGGCCAAGACAATTTTGTTTGAGAAAAATGAAAAGTAGCCAAGTTTACTGGACACCCAGTCTCAAACTCAAATTCGGTCTTATATAACTAGTTACATGTACTGTAACCCCAAAATCGGATGGGATTGTAGGCAGATTTCTCCGGTTTTCTTTCCTTGGTTTGCTTTCACTCTGCTATTTATTTATTGGCTTCGTCTGTTTCTCCTTCTTGTCCTTTCTTCCTTGTGTTTCCTTCCAGTTGAGCTCAAACCTTGAAATCAAAGGATTCACATCCAACCACATCAAGACAAACCAAGCATAGGCTTGGTTACACATCTGCAGTGCCATATCTTTCTTTGACTCCTTTCGTTCCTTTTCCATTATGTTCACCAAACCGAAATAAACCAAGCCACACAAGGAAAGGTACTTTGCATATATCGGGCGGAATAGTATGCGCTTCTCCATCTTCACTACTATGTGCAAATCTGAGCAATTGTCTCAGTCTTACAGTGGCCACACCAACCACAAGCATATATCATGATTCCGGATATGTCTGGAAAATGAGATCAAACAATCTATGACTCCTATATAAAGGAGAAATCACAATGTAAACTGAACAAACAAATCTCAGAGAGAAAGTCAAGTCAAGGAATTGGAGTGAAAGAAAAGGAACGGAAACAGAGTGAGAATTGCTAAAAGGCAGTATAGATTTTGTAAATTTTTTGCTGTTTTTTTCTCACAGTACGGCGACTGATTAGAGTAAGTGGTTTAGCAAGCAAGCAAGGAAGAACGGGTTGAATATTGTGGAATGGTGTGAGTGAGGGCGTTTATTGTTGGTTAGGTAGGCTTGTGGTTTAGGTGCATTGCATAGCATGAGGGTAGGGTGAAAGTGAAAAAAGCAAGAATTGATGATGATACATTGAGCGACTGAATGCAACTAGTCATGTGTGAAATTTCTCATTCCATCGAACAAACCAAGAAAGGAATGAGTTCATCCCTCCGTTTTTTACACCTATCTGTACATAGCTATCTAGTTTTTACTTGCAGGCTTTCATTTTTAGGTTGGTTTGCCGAGCTGAGGAAGGAACAACACGTCCTCAACGGATTTAGTACTAACCACCATCGTATGTTTATTAGATTATAGCTACCTACGTCTTATTTCTAAATATCTTCCGCAGAACATGAAAAAATGTTCACCATGCAGGACACAGCTCAAACTAGTCTGAGCTGACAGAATGCTTGGTCTTGATTTCAGTTGAGCTTAGTATGACTGCAATGCGTGTTAGGGCGAAAATCGACCAATGGCACAGTGTGATACAAATATTCTTTGTTAGAGGAACAATAATAATTGCAAATTATTAAGTTGAAATTACTTCTCATGATAATTCTTAAGTTGTTTTTTTTCAATCAAGTTCACCATTATCAACATTCCACTAATTATATTCCAAAACAGTAATTCATTCCAGTTTCAGCTATGAACTTATTTTTTCTGATGCTGTACTTTAATAGAATATGATAACAAAAGCATTTATCTGGTCTACTGCTGTGTAGCTGTTATAGTGAATTGCTCATATCTTTAATCATAAAAAATGTCACCGGGCAGAAAAGAGACAGAAATGGGTTAGCATCATTATGTTGAAACCCAAATCGACCAAACTGTTTCCTATGTAAAAATAATATAGCAATGGAGTTGCATCTTTACTTGTTTAATGTTCCCATCAAGGTACCATTATTGCTCTCTCTATCGAACACACAGGCACAACTTTTACTTTTTCCTTTTCTTGGGATAGCAAAAAAATGCACAATAAAATGGAAAGAACATGTTCTACTCGTTTTGCAATAATGACAAGGGTTTAAAAAAAACCTAAATTACTTAACTCAACCACTGAGCATATTCATTCTTACCCGCCCCGATGATTATAACTTATACAGAAAGTAGTTATAAAAAATACTTATAATTTATAAGTATTTTTTATAACTACTTTCTGTCCGCCCTTCGGTCTGACTTCAAAATTTCGTCTAGTTCCAGATGGAATTTTGAAATTTTGTTTTCGCCAGTATTTTACCAACCGCTCATCGTAAATTTGTTTTTGTCTTAGTTAACCAATTTCAAGGTCAACGATTGTCGTATTTGTAAATAGTCGAGTTCGTGGTTTGTGGTGGAATTGTTGGTAAGGTATCAGCGCATTCAATGCCACTAATAATTTGATGTTTATTCCACCCTCTGATCCCTACGGTGGTCACTATTTTATTTCCTTATTGAAGGAATGAACTTCAAAGTAATAAACATTCTGATGAGCCAACTTCTGTACATCAATTGTATCCTTAAAATCTCACTTTTCAATTTCGGTTCAATAAAAAAGTAAATATTGTTCCCTGCATAACATCCGGATTATATAGTTTGTTGCAACTTTTTATTTTGGCCTTGGCAGAAAAAGTTTAGAAAAACACAATGAAAGGATCCAATTGAACTAAAAACAAAGGCCCGAATTGTACCCTGCTACTGTTTATTATTCTGAAAAGTAAATGCCTAACTTTAGTTGCGGTGTCACTTGTCAGCGTACTTAAATAACTACAGATAACTTTACCACTGCTTGAGCCGACTGCGTAGCGGAAACAATATTGGTAGAAGAAGCCTGAAAATTTAAGGCCTCCGAAACAAGGCAACAATTCGTGCATGCAATATAAGTATTTGTAAAATTATGTGACTTTTAAATATAAAGTTTCTTCCCAACCCATGCACATCATTATGTGACAGTCTTATGTAACGTAATTTCCAGCAAACTTTCTCTTGTGCATTCTTTTATTACGTTGTGCTGCAGAAAGTCTTATAGTAATAATATAAAGTAGACTTAGTTGCTCACACAACATTCATTAGAAGTACAATGTAGAATTGGAGGGGAACAAGAAGTAGCAAACAAGGAAACCCAAACAATTTTGTGCAATAACAGTATCCTAAGAAAAAAATTGTGGGAAAAGGGAGAACGTGATAACGATATCTAAGAAGAAGAGGGAGAAGAAAGCAATAAAAAACTCTAAGCGTCTTAACTATCATATGTCTTCAGGAGATAGAAAAATTAATTTATAATAATAAACACAAACATAAAAAAATTCTCCGTCTTTTTTGGACCTTTCTCTCGGAGCGCAAATATATAAAATTGCTCCAAATTTTTCTATTAGCTTGCTCCAGTTTGGTTCATAGCTTTTATACGACTTGTGTTTTATGCTTGGACGTGAAGAAAAATATATAAAAAGTTGGGGCCACCAAATTCCGTCTTTTGTAACACCCCTTTCCCTACGTTCCTTTTTTCCTTTGCCTCCTACATCATCATCATCAACAAAACAGTGGGTTGGATTTTTTCGTTAGGATTGAGCTAAGAAGAATATTTACACTTTGTGATATTCTTTCTCAGAAGACGTATGTGTTTACTTGCCGTGTTCCTACTTCAACTCCAAACTTTCTCCATATGCCATTGCCATCAATATCGTCTTTTTTCGTGGGATGTTACTTTCTTTTACACTATCAAACTGAGTAAATATCCGAAGAAATTCGACATTGGAGAATAGAAAAGTGGGCTGGACTGGATGCTAGTGATGGATTCAATGGCGGATTCGGATGGATGGTTTTATTCAGTCATACTGTAATGATATATGGAATGGGATGGGTTGGTGAATTGTGACCCTCGCAAACAAAACTCTCTGGAATCACCGGACTTCAAAATTTGACTCTTTGCCGTGTTGAATACAAATGCCCTTTAAGGGTTTCGACTTGAAATGATTGAAAGGGGATGGTTTGTGGTCCAAACTTTCAAATTAGCTTTTTGACTCAGTTCAACAAAAGTTTGGAAACAATGATTAAGGCATTTCAGATTTATTGCCTGTGCCTTGGTAAATATGTCAAACGTAAATTTTAGTATTTTATTATTACATCTTAATTGCGCATTCTAACTGAAACTGGGTAAATTACAAGCTGCGTTCTTTCAAATTCTTTAGTAAATTGATAAGCAAGGTTCTAGATTATCGAAATCGTTCAACGATTATCGTTGTGCCAATATTGTGCAGGTTCTCGTTTAGAAATAATAATAATAATAATAACATGTTTTCAAATCATGCAAAACGAACCGTTAGCTTGGCTTAGAACTTTATAACACATGCTATATGTGAATAACGTAAAGTGCAAATATTTCTGGCGAGGTCTTTGACTTTCCTCTGCATCTCATTTATACTTTCTTCTTTTCATTTAAACTTTTCACTTCTTCCCAGTTATCTTTTGTCACTTATCCATCTCCAATATTAGAGAGCATTCCAAGTGCTTTCCTCACTGCCACATGACTTCATTCATAATATTATCTATCAGAGCGAGAAGTATGTACGGAAAAAGCATGGATCGAGTCTCAACCCACTACAAGTCCAGACGGCGAAGGAAAAGAAAGAATTTGAAAATGGGAAAAGTTTCTTTGGCTGCGTAATCGAATAGAGATGGAAAAAGTTGATGTGTTTTCAAATAATTTATTTTTGCGTTTTTCTCCACATAAATCTATTCATTCAAACATTTTGCGAAAAGAAAGATAGTAAGAAAACGAGGGCATGCCGTAAGAAAACAAGTAGTGCATTACATGCATTCATTCCGTTCAAAAAGGGTAAAACATTCCGAATTTAGATCAAATATGAAATATATCGTTCCTTTGTGTTCTGTCAGTGGAAATGGAGTTAGTGAATTTTGTGGCGGATTATACAAAAGAAGTTAAAGGATGAACTGAGGAAGGAAAAGGAAACCCAAGACAGAATAGATGAGACGGTGAGCGAAGCATGAACTTGTTCCGGTCCAGTGTTTCCATGAATTATGGAAAAATATTGTAATCTATGCAAACTAGTGTCCATCCACTTTAATACAACTGTGGCAGTTAAACTGCCACTACCAACTGCGGATTTCGACGGATGCTCTCCTTAGACGAAATGTGTGTGCTTGTAGAATGTGCGAGACATGTGTGTTTGTCCATCAACCAAATGCGAAAACCACAAGTGGAGAAAGTTGGAAAGATGAAGAAAGTGTACGATTGGTCCGTCCATCCCAGGGTTACTTTATTCCCTTGTTTACCCAACTGCCTAATATCTGCCTACTTTCCCGTCATGAATGATACATGGACCCCGTTGTGCTTTCCATCATATGTACTCACCATGCAGAATGACCATTATGGAAGTGTTGGGAAGGATAAAATAATACAAGACATGCATCATTGCCCCACACTTCCCCCCGCATCAAACGAAACGTTTCGAGGAGAAAAAGAAATTGTTGCAGATATTGAAGTTGAGTTCAGTCCAGTCAAATTATATTGCCCATGAATGAGATAGTTATTGCTCGCCTTGTACTAAACTTTTTGCAACTATTTTTCAGGAGAGAGAGAGAAGTGGTTTAGGGAGATATATTCATTGAAAATTGCACAAGACGCCAATACTTCACATAGCCAGAGTGATGTAAAATGAGAGGAACTACGAAAGGTATGAAATAAACTGTTCACCCAAGTCTTTTGCATTCTTGGTGAGCAGTAGGAGTTGAGTCGATCTTGGATAACATCTCATCTCCTGAGTCGTAAAAATACTTGAAAAGATACACACTGATGGCTATGGAGTAGAGTAGACATGTAGTTTTTTTACGTCCACTGTAATTTTATTACCACATATATTTTTCCAAGGGTTGGGTGGGTGCACTTCATGCTCCCCTGGAAGTGGTTCTTCATCATTTTCCTTCTTCTGTTTGGTCTTCTGTGCATAACTGGTCTGGTGGAGCTTATTTCGCATTTTTTTCCTGAAGAAAATAATAATGATGACGGAAATGGTGGCTCTCGGTTCTGGACGGACCAGGATGGATCACTCTTTGGAAAAATGTGTTACTGGTTTACAAGGCCAGAATTGGAAATCCCAAGGTGGTCATGAGCTGCACCAAGAGTACTAGAACTAGCATCAGCAACCTATTCCTATTTACAACGAACGAGTTGCTTGCCCAGCTCATGAAATGTTACTCTGATGAAAGAAAGGCAGTCAGGTGCGCTTGGTCAGTGAAGTGGTGAAAATGGACATTGACTTTCTCCAGGACTTTCACATGAAATAAAACAAATTGAACAGGATGGATATAGATGCCAAAAGTGGGTTGGACGGCATTAAATAGGTTGTGAATGAATTTTATGGGATTCGGTTAATAAAAAAGAAGAAATGCCATCATNGATGGATATAGATGCCAAAAGTGGGTTGGACGGCATTAAATAGGTTGTGAATGAATTTTATGGGATTCGGTTAATAAAAAAGAAGAAATGCCATCATAATGATTTGTTTGTATTCCTGATACTCAAGTTATGTGATACTGTTATAAGTATGTTATGGCTGAGAGGTAAAACTTTTGAACGCAGTATAATTTATTTACACGCAGCACATTAATTTTAGCATAAATTACGGAAAATACGATAGTTCATTCATTCTACAAATATAGTTAAAAGAATTTGTTCAGGCTGCCATGTCCGTTGGGAAAATAAGTGTAGTTCCCGAACTCCCTCTGGTAGATCCCTTCATGTCGGAGACGTGCCCTTGTATTAGCAGGAAAACTTCCATCCAAAATAGTAACCCTCATGTCTCCCGGTGTATGAAGATATTTGAAGTGGACGAACGTGTCACGTGCTACTTCATCCGGGTCGGGATCACCTCCAAAGAGAACTCCCTTCAGAAATTCAGGGAAGAAAGTCTCGTCCACGTCGTAGTTGTTCCGGTTGGATTGATCTTGGAAATGTTTTAGATGGCCTCCAATTCTGCTGTGAAAGTTGTCGGGTGGCTAGTTCGGAATTAGAAATACATTTTATTAAATTGCACCCTTTGTTACAATTAATTAACTTCATATACACTTATACACCCTCACCGTTAGGCAACTCTCGCCCACATAGCTCGACCACAATCCTAAGTCCTTGCACGCTTGGCAGTGAATGTCATAACAGACGTCGTTGGCATTACAACGAAATCTTTTCCTCGGAAAGAAAACCTGATGAGGTTCCGCTCCCCATTGTACAACAGGGGATTTTGTGACGATGGTTTGTTTTTTACACAGCGGGTACCGACACCAGTAGGTGCCTGGACCAAGAAAGCCTCTCTTTCCATTTTCATTGATTGCTGCAATAAACTCTGCACATAAAAATGGAAAGTTTTAAAATCAAATTAATCAACTGGATTGAATAAGTCCCATGATTTTGTTAATCTCACCTTGCATTCCTTTTCCCTTTGACATCAAAGCCACTTCTGGATGAGTAGCGTCGTACTGAAGAAGGACATCATTGTTTTTGACAATTCTCAGTCGCTGATTCAATCTCTTCAACAACCCTTATCTTCTTAAAATCCCCTTGGTAAATCATTCCGAGTAGACCACTCTTCCCGTGACTGGTAGTGCCAGGATTGAGTGAGTAATTGACAGTGAAAGTTTGTGCGTTGCTCCTTATCCCGTCCACGAATGCTTGTCCAATTGGGGTTGTTGAGAACGGTTCCGCAGTTCTTGCTCTAGGGGGCAAGAGATGGACCGGAAAATGCCTCTGCCAGACTTCATTAAACTAATATTTTATTAAATGCAATACATAATGAGACGTTCATAACATTTAAGATACACAAAAATCTTACTTGGAATCAGTGCTGGAAAAATGGGAAGTCCTGTGTCGTCCTCCCACTCCCATACATCCTGCAATTCTGGAATCAGTGGGGCCGGTTTGCGTGGATCTCGGGTCAGAATCCCTTTGAAATCCTTAATTTCATGAAGAATGGATCTGAAATGTTGAGCATTCGCCATGATTTAGTACAAAGTAACTTATCTTTCAAATAAAAAATGTCCTAAAATGCTAATCGAAATAGGTTTGTTCACGAAGCACGTTCAGGGTGAGAATGAGAGAATGCACAAATGAGAGAAAACAAGCATGCAACAAAGAACGCCAAGCCATATTTTGAAAAAGAACGCCAAGCCAAGAAAAGAGAACTCGGAACGAGAGATCAACGTGGAATTGAGATAAGGTAATGAATTGCTTTTAGGCGAAAGAATCAACCCCGATTACATTATCATGACTTAATTCTCTGCATACATTTTACAATACATTAAACAATTGGTTCTGTCCCGACTGCA
>JAAXNX010001181.1:0-19413 GCA_036491905.1 Folsomia manolachei
GATAAGCCAAGGGATCAAACTGTCACATTAGACTCCTTATTAAATGTGACGAGTCAATCCATCCCTTTGTGGAGCAGCGTCCCTTAATCCCAGATATGATACTGCATGTGACCTACCTCCCAGTTAATCCCCTGTAATTGATATTTGACTTTGGATGACAATCAAGTCACCAGCTAGCTTCCCTTCCTCTGGAAGTCATCCGAAGAAACATACAAATTCCAAGCAGGGACATTTTATTGTCACATAATATTCCATGAGCTACTATTCTCCTTACCCACTCTTGATTTGTATTTTGAAACTCACTTCATCACTCCACCATCCCATTCAGTCCTGTTTTTGCTTTCACTAAATATTGGAAATAAATCTGACCCTTATTCACACCACTTCAAATATAAGCAACTGGCTGTTGGAAGGAGTCAAAGGTGTTCCAACAGTTTTTATATCCTTCCATCCAAGTCCTGCATGGTTGACTACTGGATAAAAGGAAATCTGGAAATGTAAATGATCCTTACTTACAATTAGAATGCCTTCCATTCCATACTGATCTCGTGGATGGTGTCTTTATTCCGGATTCAACTCTATTCTCAAATATTTAGATATACCTTATTCTGGACTCCTTCCTTGTGAATGAGAGTAAGGGGTCACTCCTCCATCTCCTTTCTCTCATTCATTCATCTTCTTATGACAAAGCACAAAAAACTGTGTTGGTCATCTTTTAGTGGGTGGGTCACCGGTGGTGGTGGTGTTGGTATTTCCAAAATGTTCTCACACTTTCCTTGGTCAACCGAGTCAATGAAACTGTTCCAAATGGGAGAGGCACCCGTCTCCCTTGTTTCCTTCCTTGCGGTCATTTGTCACCACCAGGGACTGAATTGTAGTAGGTTGCTCAAGGAAGCCATGACTAGAGTTCCTGGTCAGCTCAGCACCCCACCCACTTTCCTCCTTTTGTCCTCTGGAAATATAGTACTTCCAACATATTTTATCCGTAACTCAAGTCCTCCAGGATTCATTCATGAGCTGGATAAATATTCTTCCAGTTGAAATCAGTTCCATATTTGTTTGCACAAGAAGGGATCCACTTTTGACTTTATTCATTGATCCCATCTTGTTTGGAGGTTTGGATATAAATAAATGCAAGTCTTTTCAGTGCCCACTTGGCCCTCTACTAATATTTTGGGTCACAATTGTCCAATTCAATCACATTCTCAAATAGGAAAAGACTCAATTGTCCAGATTCATCCAGGTCTCAACACCCTGCAGCCAGCTAAATAAATTGTCAATAGTTTCACTTTCCAGTCAAGTCACTGTCCTCATTCTTGCACTCCTGCCAGTGTAAATGCCCCATCCTTACTTTTATGAACCATTCATCGTCCAAATGTGTTGATATCACAATTTAACCAGACTTACCAAATGTGAGTGCAGAGAAGTAGCGAAACTTACTAAATTCAGTAAACTATGTTTGCTCAATCAATCCAAACACATTCGTTCGTTGGACCATCAGACAGACGGACACTCTATTCTAATGAAATTGCTTCAGCCCTTATCAATAAAGTAGAAGAATCCATATGCCCTGTTAGTTGTATAGAAGTAAGGGCCCTCCCTTATTCAGACACAAGTGACAATTGCAACGGAGCAGAAAACCTTCCCGTAGACTTTGTTTGTTGGCGTCTCCCTCCCTTGAATTCGTTCGCACATCATAAATCAACTGATAAATGCCTTTTTTGTATCACCAGGACTTGAACCCTCCAATATTCCCAGCTCTCTCTCTTTCGTATCAAATCTGGATTGTGTCAGGGAATCAAATGAAATCAAGCCGGATTGGAGTTGGATTCAGATTTAGATAGTTCCGTGATACAGCCATGGCTCTACTATTTCATGAGATGTAAACCCTTTCCCCTAAATAGACGCCGTCGTATCAATTACCATGAAACTCTCATTTATGGCCGGACGAAGAGGAAGCCAAAATTTAAAACCAATCCAACTTTTATTTAATCATTAAATCTTAATCCATCCATGATGACTTGCGGAAAATTGGCAATAAAATTCCCATTTTCCAGAATTAAAACCAAATCCCAGTTAAAACATAATAAGCTCTGATCATAAAAGTTACAAAAATGTCAGAAGGAAAAAGAGCCATAATAATTGATTGACTTTTAGCCAGAAATTACTAAAATCTCAACTCGGAGCAAATCAAGTTTCCGTCGTACTAGAATTGTTGCAGGTGTGACATTCTGGCAAAGATGCAAGTGACGCATGATAAATTGCAAGACAACCCTCCTCCATCCCATCCTTCTGGAAAGAAAGCATCCTTTGAAAATGAGAGGCAAGGCATTATTTTATAAATAAAGTTGAGTTTCCTCATTCACATCCAGGCCCAAAAAGTAAGAAATGAGATGATTTGATATGACGTGATATAAAATAAATGATACCCTTTTGGCAGAACCCCTCATTAAGGAAACTAACAATACATAAGTTGGGGCACAGCTTAACCCTTTCTGGATGAAACACACTGTTTGCTTTTGATTACAAACATTTGAATCAATATTTAATGGAATGGTTATACCCTTCCCATTTACTATTTTATAGCAAAACTGTTTCTCCCTTGGTTATTTTAGATCTTGCACCGGCTGTGTTTTATTACTTTTTGAGAAAAGCAGCCTTCCTTTATTTAATCGCTTTATTCCTTGAGCTGAAAGGATGTGAAATATGAGGAGGTTAATTATACGAGGGCTTCTTAATAAGGCTAATTTTTGAAGGAGCTGGATCCAATTCAAAACATAATAATTGGGCTGATATTGCGTACATGCTCCTCAATTTCATAATAGGATCACTTACTTTAGTCCGGATAAAAAAGAAAATAAATGTGACAACCTTCAACTTACTTAATTCCATTCCTTAATAAGCTTAAGCTCTTAATTCTGGGGTTTGTAACTCGTATTTCATTTGAAATTCATTAGAAGAATAAAAAAAGTTGTAACAATAAGTTCCATGCAATGTGAATCATTTCAATTTTTAAGAGTTTCATATCTTTTATGCCTACTTATATTTATATAATATCAGGCAATTACCTTTCCTCACTCTATTTTTACAATGTTTATTCATTGCATTTGAAGTTATAAAACTGCGAAAAACAGTGCTTGCCCAGTTTTAAAGTGGAGGATAATTGCTGTGTAATCTTGATCCGTATATTATTATCATGTCATCCCGTTTCATCTTTGAATTGGCATTTTTATAGCTATCAAATATAAATCTGAATTCCATTCAACCTTAGCTTAAGAAGTTTGTTTGTTTGTTGGTGTTGAAAGCTGTGCTGTTGCATGGAGTAAAAATAGCATAAAAAATGGGACCCTTGGAAAAGTACCCTTCATCCTCCTGGAGTTGTATCCTTTCAGTCTTCCTTTTGCTTGTAAATATACTTTAACTATTTATAAGCTCGTGTGGATCACATTACATTGATAAGATTAAAATCTTTTACTAGCCGAAGTTCTGAACCCTAACCTAACCCTCCCTGGTAGCAACTGTTTACAAACTTCAACTTCCAAAGAAATTAAAAAGATTGATCCCAACAAACTTGAACCTGAACTGGGAAGAAAAAGACCCATGCATTGACACCATTCCCTTAACAAAGGATAAATATCATCAATAATTAAATAGTGAGAGACACAACTGAGACTCCAGCCCTGCTAATAGAGAAATAAAATAACCCAAAACTTGGACCTCGTTTTAAAAGCAAATCAATGCAATTTACAGAACATTTCCTCAATTTATCGGAAATATATGATTGAGAATTTCATGAGTTTGGATAATATTTTGTGTGATGATTTGAAAGTGTTTGTTTGATGGGTGGATGCTGTGCCAGTATGACTGTGCCAGTAGTAGGACTACAAATATAAGTACGTATCCATGTAACAGGATCGGAACAAGGTATCAAAAGGGTCCACACGCATTTGATGGATCCCATCAAAGATTGCAGCATCACAGCAGGACATCTTTGAAGGGTCCTTTCCTCCAATGCATGGAGGACAAGGCATCAATACTCCCAAACTACAGAACAAAGATTCATTTCATAGAGAGGAGAGTAAAAGTCATTCCAATCAACAAAATAATATATTTCACACTCACTCTTGTCACAATGTGGATACATTTCAATTCCTAACGAACCATTCCTGTCAACCAGGAATCTCATTTTCCCCATTTTGTCCTAAACACAACAACCTAAATAGCGAGATTCCCTAAATTTTGATAGTAGCGTCGCCAACATTTGCAGAGATTCACAAAAAAATAAATCTGGCCCAAAAAATAAAGAAGAAGATTATCCCACGTCTGTGACTAAGTTCAGAAGATAATCCCAGATTGGAAATCTGTCTTTGTGGTTTCAATCACAGTCCTGATAATGAGGCACATTTTGGAGCTACTGGTATACCACCCGCTGCAGACATTTGACAAAGACTTTAAAGTCTACACTGACAATGAGCCTGGACCATGATTATTATCCAACTCTTTCTTTACTTTGTACAATAATGAACAACACAAACACAGATGCAGTCCACACCTTGGAATTGATTTCACTCAAGGAATCCCTTGGAATTGGAGGTGAGGAGATGATTGACATAATTATGGGTTATTAGGAGACGCAATCCAATCACAATAGTCAAACTGATTCTCTCTGGCTNACAGATGCAGTCCACACCTTGGAATTGATTTCACTCAAGGAATCCCTTGGAATTGGAGGTGAGGAGATGATTGACATAATTATGGGTTATTAGGAGACGCAATCCAATCACAATAGTCAAACTGATTCTCTCTGGCTACCTGTCTTTACACAAAAATAATGCAATGCAATGCAATCACTATTCTCCATACAATAATGGCTTCATCCCCGTCTTGTAACATGGTAAAAAAAGTAATTTCAATTGTCCAGTTGAAATTGTGTTTATTCATGACCAAAATCTGGATTCCATCCCAAACAACAATGTTAGTGAATGATTCATCAGCTCAATTCAAACTTATGAGTATTAGCACAAATATATTAATCTAATCTACTCCAACTTCTAGTATTAGTACATTTTTATTCTAATTTACATTAACTAAACTAAAATGGATACGTTCATGAAACATTGTTTAACAAGTAATGTTAACTAAATTTATCATATCATACACTAAAACAAAATAAGTTGATTACTTAAAACGAATGAATGCGAGATCTACATACTGCGCTATCTCTAATCCTACTAATTAAGCTGCTACGTTATTTACTCTATGGACATTGAATCATGGTTAATCCATGCACTACATAAAATACTGGGACTGTACTGATGCCTTAGGCAAGTTATTCTCGTAAGGACTACATTTAAAAGTTAACATAACATCCCTGAAATGCAGTTAATATTCTCAAATTAGTGTAAACTGTATAAATTCCAAATCTGCCAATGTGAGGAAGGGTTGACTGGTTGGCGACAAATGGACAAATGCTTCCAGATTCCCAATGAAATGGTTTTAATGTCCGTGACCAACTTCCGTCTTTTTAATTCGACTCTGTAAAAATAAGAAATAAAAATTATTACATACCATTCATTTTCAAAACAACTACAATTCCGTGGCACAAAGTAGTATAATGAAAGGAATGTTGAACTGGATATTTCAATGTAAGAGAGATGTGATGTAAATTAATTACATAGTAATTAACATTCAGGGAACGCAGTGAATAATGAAACGGTCATTAGTCAAAAGTCATTTAGTAGAAATGAAGAAATTAAAAAAATATAAACAAAACCATTCAGCCAAACAAATATCAGAGAATTGCATGAAATAAAATCCTAGCTGGAGGTTGACATTTTAATAAATGAGAGTTGAACATTTTTTTTAAATTTAAGCAAATAAAACAAGGCATGAAGCTGGGTAGAGATTTAAAATGCAGCATATTTGTCTAATGATCAATTAAACATTAAATTGTGACCCAATCTAACAATTACGTCATTAACTGCATGAATCAACAGCAATTATGCTCAACATGTTTCTTGACCTTTATTAATATGTCCCCACAAAAAACCTGATAAACCTGATAAATCATGGAAAAATCTAGTAATTAATCTAAACACAACTTTGTCCAACCGTTCGTTTAACGAGTCTGATGATAGCTATTTGAAATTGCTCGTAATCATTTATGCGGAACATGTTTGCCAATAGAGGACAAAAGAGCCCTGCCGTAAGGGCACCCTATGGTACACCTACCATTATCAACAGTACAGCTAGCTGGCACCCAATTACATAGTAATGGGAAATAAAAAAGCCAGCATTTTTCTATAAAAATCGTTTCCCTGAATTGTAATCAAAAGACGAGGAATCAAAAGGCAGTCTCAACCCTTTCCCAGTAACTAATGTGTGACGGACCCATTTTCTAGACTGGAAGGGTTCCTGCTTTGATTTCGGATGGGCGTGACGGGCCCCTTATTCTACTTCACAACCCTTTCCCAGTTGAATGTAGAATAGAATAATGTTTGTGTGAATAAGAGCAATGTTTGAAGTTGAACTTGCTCCTCTACTTATCATCACCCGGCAGTTGGACATTTCTTTATTTTATAAAATGCTCCAAAGGGAATCCCTCTAATGAGAAAAGTGCCATATGCACCTTTTACTATTCGCATTCAATGTCTAAACAACGCACCGAGGTCAAGAGTCAAACCAATTTGTCCTCCAGATGTTGCAAATTGGGAATAAATGAGACAGGAGTAGTAATCAGCCAGTTTGCAAAAAAGTTTGACAAATTTGCACAAGTCATGTGACATGGACATCCTCCTATTCCATTGGTATGCTTTACATCTAATTTAATCCAATAAAAAATGCAATATCAAGGTTTGCATGTTCCACTATTTATCCTGACGACGCTGTGCTGCCTGTGTCCAAAACACGTGCCTAAAACAACGCACCGAGGTCAAGAGTCAAACCAATTTGTCCTCCAGATGTTGCAAATTGGGAATAAATGAGACTGGATTGACAGGAGTAGTAATCAGCCAGTTTGCAAAAAGTTTGACAAATTTGCACACGTCATGTGACATGGACACTTTCCTATTCCATTGGTATGCTTTACATCTAATTTAATCCAAAAAATGCAATATCAAGGTTTGCATGTTCCACTATTTATCCTGACGACGCTGTGCTGCCTGTGTCCAAAACACGTGCCTTTTTTCTCATGAATCCAGATCAGCCATATAATTTAGGAGTAATCACAACCGCAAATATTTGCAGCCAGCATTTGCATTACATGCAATACAACAACCCTTTTCCTGAATTTAGTTCCAGTGATCAAAATACGTGCAAGACAACTGGAAAGCGAGATTTGCAGATCTCGTTGACTCGAGCTTTAATTCGCAAATGGAATTGACTCGTCAAATTCAACAAAACAATTTAACCGGATTTTTTATTTTCTGAAGCATAATGTTTCTATCCAGGGTGTTAATTGAAAGATTTAAAATTTGAAACCAGATGTTGACGGATTAGAGATAAAATACGATTTGCATGTGGACCAGAATTAGCATAAAAGTTCCATGATCACACCCTGTCCAACATGCAGATGATGTGATCATCCTGTGGCATCAGTTGTGTTGACACTAATTCTGGGTGAGATTTATTGTCCAACTAAATAAATAAAATGATAAAACATTTGCCTTTTTAATGACTCCTCCTGGATTTGCATGGCAGACCAACAAGTGCGTTAACAAGTTATCACAGTAATTCCAGTTATTTGGTTATGGTCAGCTGTGCCTTGCTAATTGCTTTATTTTGGGTGTGGTTTAAAGTTTAAAATAATGGAGCAAGTGGCTCCGTTCTCATCAGGGTATCTAGCATTATTATTGCCATGAAATGAATTGGACTGCTTTTAATCGGATGGGCCGAAATCTGCATTTGCTCATGCATATTATCCGGATTCATCTTTTTTTTATTTAATATTCCAAAGGATATTAATATTCATAACTTCATACACCCGGGTGGAGAAGGGTGACTGGGTGCCAAAGGGTTTGTTGAGGTTAAGCTGAGCATATCTCTTTGTTGATGATGTAACCAAGAATTTTATTTGCCTACCCTCTCCCTGGAATTCCATTTATTTCATTATTGCAAGTTTGGACAAATAATTAAATAAATTCCAAAGTTTGCAGTAATGAAGCTGCAGACTGTGAATCATGGAACATTGATCATGATCCCGTAAATATTTCAGTGTCATCTCCAAATTCAAATCCAATGAAAATGAGCATTCAATCCCAACATCTCAATTGAATGAAAAGCAGTAGTTTTAAAATACAAAATACAACAACTTTCCAATCCAATTGAACTCAATTGAAGCGGATCCGATCCCTGCCAACTGTTGTCCAGGCAGGCAGCACGTATTTCTGGGTTCAGTATCAAGTAAGTATTCAACTGTATTCTTTACTCTTCTTCCATAAAAAGGTGTCAAGTTGACAGATCTTTTGAGCAAACAGGCTCGGATCCATTGGCAGTGATAGGAGCAACAAACACCGTAATAAATCCATGCCATTTCAACATGTCATGCAAATCCAGACATGGAAGTTTGGAAACAGATCCAATATGCAAATATTCCATGAATCCATATCCACATAAAATGATATGCAGCAAGAGGCCAGGCCATGAATTAAGTTGTTTGACAACTATTTTGATGGAGAGTCTCCATTTAAGTAGAAAACTAAGCGAGGGACCCTTTCCTACCTCCCTTCTCACAAACCCTGGCAGCGCAGTTTCCCGTGAAGTCGTGCTAATTTGGGAAATGTGTCAATTTAAATTTTGAAACTTGATCAAGAGTCTCCCGTGAAGTTCAGCAGTTATGAAATATGAGACACGGCGATTTGCATAGGGCACGGGAGAACAAGTTGAATTGATGAGTCGCTCCAGTAATAATGGCCAGTGATTCATTTTACACTGCCACACTATGCACTTGTCTCTTGTTAGAGTTACTCAAGTACGGGTGGACAAACGTGTCCTCCTAGTTCATGAATAATAATTCCATTGTTGGAAACAGTAGCAAAGTAAAATAAAAAAGGTCCCTGATGGAGCAAGTGTAGTTGGAGCACAATTAAAATATTCTTTGACAGGACCCGACGCGTGAACGTGCCTCTTGTCCAATTTCATGCAAATCATGGGGATCACATGTCACCAGCTCCTGTCAACTGCCTTGAACTGCAAGGTCTCAATTGGAACCGTTTAGAATGGAGGACCAAAGTTTTATGGATTTGAAAATGAAATTATAAAAATACAACTGAAATGGAACGAAATATAATTCCAACATCAACACCACCAAGCTATTCCATTGTCCAATAAATCCAATCCAATAAAATTGGAGCCCGATCCTTCTTAAGTGAAGGATCCTTGTTTCAAATTGTACGGTATTTTATATTGCATCCCATTGTTCTTGGTTTAAATTTGTCAACTTCAACCTCAAATGTTTGGTTCCAAATTATGTTGTTTCCCTTTTTGACAAAGTTTGGTCGAATTTTGGGTAAAAATAAAGTAGTTTTATTGCTTCATTGTTTACCTCATTGGACGGATTCTAAGCTATCTAAGCAAAGCTGTTAAACGCCATAAAATTGGAGTGTTTATTGGAAAGCAGGGCAGGGCTCTGTAATAAGTGAGAACTGACCACGGGTCACTCCCGCTGCCCATCCCAGACACTTGCAGGTTCCCAAGATTTATTACTGGGACCCTGGTGGACACTTTATGACATCATTCCACTCCACTCGGACTCCAACGTCAAAACACTTTGAAAACAGGACTGATGTGTCCTTAAATTCTGGGGCTGATAGCCCAAAAAAGGTTAAACAATCCTGGGATTGTTTCCGAATTTCCTAGAAAAGGCTAAAATTTTCCTGTTTCCCTGCACTTAGTGATTATGGTGCCATGCAAAATTGGAGTCATGAATGATCCACTCAACAAATCAACGCATGTATTCAGTTCCCAGCCAGTTGGAGAGAATGAAATAAATGCAGTTGAATGTAAAGTAAAGGAAATAATGAGACTTTACCAAAACCGCAAAATGAAGGGATATGCTTCAAAGTTGGAGATAATTTTTTACAATTACGTGCTATTATGGATTCCAACTATTCCTTGTTTAAGCATTGCATTCAATAAATCCAACCCACTCTCATGCAAACTACGAGAAATAAGTATTTGTAAACTAGTGGCAACTCTACTCCCACGACAGGGCTGTGTTACAGGACAAACTGCTCAAATACAAGAACCGAATATGTTCAGGATTTGTATAATTTATCAGGATTTGTGTTTCTTTTGATTTTGAACTCCATTGACGGAGGACGTGGTGGGATGAGGAAATGAACAAAAAACAGGAGGCTTGCATGAATATTGGTGTATTTGTATGTAATACAGTTCAAAGTAGTGTAATATTTATCTAAATTTCTATCTACAAGTAAAGAGTTTACTAAGCCGTGGTTGGGAGACTGACTTCTAAATCCACGTCCACTCCTCCAACGTTCCTCTCCTGTTGACCGCAATATGACCGTTGCTTCTCCTCAAAGTCCCTCAGTCGCTGATTGTACCTCTCGATTTGCTCACGGAGAATGGTGTCCTCAATCTAGTACAAAATAACAAAAACAATGAAAATCTCCCTCATTACTGAGAATAGACAAAAAGACCAATCCACTCCAATTGAGCTTTGTTTTACGATGAGAAATCAGTGAATGAATACATTTCAAGAAATGGAAACTCAATTGGAGTCGATCTGAAAGATTCGTGCTCTCCAGATTATTGTTTGTTGATAACAATTGAATCTTTGTAATTTACCTGAGCCGTATCTTCGTCATACTCGAGACAGCCGACACCATCCAATCGCTCCAAATCCAGCCAACCTTTCCATCGGACACAGACTCCATTCATGATAAAGTGAGACTTCAGGTGGACCTGCAACAAATACAAGAAAAATAAAATATTGAAATTATGAAACCGAGTCAAATATTCCCACTCTCTGACTGGTGCCACCGTTTGACATTTTGGCCTTTGAAGGACGCCGATATGCACTGGTGACAATATTGTTATATGACTTGGGCCCTATTTTATGACAAGGATGGAAAGCTTTCCTCAACGGTATTGTTGTCTACTTTTTATTCTATTTTATGGTGAAAAGACAAATTCCTTGCTCCAATCGTATCGTGTCTAAAAGTGCATATTATTACTGATCCCATGCGGCAGTGCAGTAAGTATTGCTTCTTATGAATTTCCAAAATACAATAAATACCTCCGAACTCAATGGCAATAAACCAGGAGTCAGTCCCTGTTGACCTTGTTGAGAAGATATTAAGGTATTTACCGTTTTTAAACCAAAATCCACCACTGACAGGCTGACAGTAAAGTTTGCTGCTAACTAGTTCCACTTCCAAATAGGAAATAAGGAAGGAATTAAGAGGTGTCTCTCGCCTTACGTCATAATCAACGCCCATTAGCAGATGGAACTGTCTCTCATCCTAACTTTAAATTATTAATTCAACAATGGCACGCACTCCCAGTGCTTAAATCCTACAGAAAAAACGAGGATTTCATCTTAAAACTAAATGTACCTACAGTCACCCAGGTCGACTTTAGCTTTTGCATAAAAAGTGCCAACAATGAAATGGGACGGTGAGTCCCATCACACAGGACCCAGCCCATGCAACAATGAGTATGCAGCAGAATCCGCGAGGCAAGTTGGGACAAAAGAATGTGTCAATCACTAATATTCCGAGTACCAGACGTTGACGTTGACGGGACCAACGAACGCCTCATCCTTCAATTTCAAATCAAAGGAGGAAACTTTTATATTGCAAACCATTGTCAAATTCAACATGTTCAACTACATTTTTTGCTCGTGTTGAAAAGAAACTCCCCGTTCGAAAACCCATCGAATTCAAATAAATCTACTTCAACCAGGCAGACCTCTGTTCTGCTCCATGCTATTATTGTCATGTATATCACACAAGCACATTAAATACCGAGTTGTTTTTGCATCCATATCTGCCAGTGGACCAAAACAATTACCAGTGGACATAACTTAGAGTCTGAGACTCTTGACTGACAATTTTGGGAAGAACACAAATACATCATCATCATGTTTGGATACATGCAAATATTGAAGGAAGGGTGGGCATGAGTACACGAGGTTAAGTGGACAATTAGGCATGCATCTCTCCCACTTGACATTGTATGCAGTCCCCTGTCAGCTCGTTGTCAAAATTAATTTGCATTCAATGTTACGAGAATAATCATCCCGGCAGACAAATCAACTTACAACCAAATTAAGAGCCTCATATTTGGAATAAATTGTAAAAAATACGCAGGAGAGGCAGATGCATCAAGGATTCACTGGTCAACCCAAGTAATACAATGGTGGTCACCATATCCAGCCATGAAATCATGAAATGGGACAAGAATTTATTGTCTCTGCTCATTCCAAATTGTTGTCTCTTGTCCTGCTCCGTCACGGAGTTGAATAATTCGCCCAATTTTTTATTACATGGTTCCATCAGATCACAATCAACATCCATCCAATTCCACTAACATCCATCCAAACTATAACCCTTCCAAATGCCACGAAGGAGCAATAAATCCAGGAAATTTGTCCACCAAACAAAACCCGAATCCAATTCCACTAAAGTCAGCCAACTTTCCGGTGGATTCAGCAATTCACCAAAAACACACAAAATCAAAAATGCGGTGATAAAATGAAATAAAAAAGCTCCTTACTTCCTCAACCCGACTACAAAAACCATTCCCAGATGAGCCCACATCTCTGGGATTGCAGTCTCATTTCACATCCCTTGATCCAATTGATTGATAATTTAACCTTTATCATGGCATCACTTTGTGCAGGACGGGATTTCTAAAACATTTCTAAAATAGTTGGATAATTTGCTCTTTGTCCGCACCCAATTTAGTGTAAGGGTTGGTTCGTTGGTTGGCAGTTGGAAAGACAGTGGGGAAAGTTTTAATGAAATTTATTTCCATCCCTTCCAATCTCACTCAGTCACTCAGTTGCTAGTATAAAATGAAATATAAAAGTTGTTCCTTTGCCTTTTTATTTCAACATCTCTTTGATTTTGTTTGACCAACTAGAAAATATTTTGCAGCCTTTCGTCACGCCTTGCAAGGATTTCAAATAGAATCAGAATCCAAAGAAAGAAAAGGATTGATTCAGTTTCGCTTGTAACTTGGATTGCAAGTTGTAAAGTAACGTAGCCGTTGGTTGCATTTGGAAATTGAAGGGATTTTGGACGGACGTCAACTGCCATACAAAACCTGAGCCGTGGACTATTTGACACAAAGAAAGTCTCTTGATCCCTAATTGGCCATGACGAGTCAAGACTCTTTCCCATTGTCAGCTAAGGTGTCCAATCTTGTATTCTATATGCCATGCTTCGTTGGTGGCTGCAATACATTCTGTGAGAATTAAGAATGATGCATGTTTCTTTGGTGGCTCAAGTCTTGTGGATACAAAATGTCACAATCTCAAGAGTTGGCTCATGCCACACCAGCCAAATATACGATGCACTCTTCCACAGCCTTATTTTCTAGCTGAACACCTTCCAGCCAAAGAGTTTGTGAATTACGTCGTTCCAGACGATGGGACTCAATTTAGTTGTAATGGGGTCTAATGGAATAATCAGAGATTGTATTTTCATTGCTCCTGTCTTGCCAGAGTGGCAGAATGAGGTTCAAATACACAACAATGAGACAACAATGGGAGCAAGCTAGGAAAAGACCCGTGTGGCCTCCTCTGCTCTATTAAGGAAGAGCCCAGAGAATAATAATCAAAGGGTTGCTCCTGACATCCTGGGATGGTGACATGTTCAATTAGATTGACATTGACTTGGCCAGGAGGGGATCCTTCCAACCCACTGTCCCCCCAACTGGACCAGAAACAATATTTGAGTCCGATTGTCACACTTCATTCAATCTCATCAAATAGAAATATTATTCCACTTTATGAGATCTACCTCATACTCAGCCTGTTATTAACCTTTCACCTCGACTCATCGGAATGAATTGAAATTAAGAGAATAAAATGCAAAACGGGAGACTCTGCAATTATCTCCAAAAAAAGGAAATTGTAAATGATGTGAGAAACTGGAGTATTTTCTCACACATTTTTTACCAGCCATAAAAGTTTACCGTCTTTTACCCTTCCAGGAAAGAAATGCAGGGATTGTGAGTGATGGAATAATATGCACAGAGTTGAATTCATACTGATATTTTTCACACTACAACTTCTATGAATGAAATAGAGTAATTCTAGTAAGGCTATCCACCATCATCGGAATGAATTGAAATTAAGAGAATAAAATGCAAAACGGGAGACTCTGCAATTATCTCCAAAAAAAAGGAAATTGTAAATGATGTGAGAAACTGGAGTATTTTCTCACACATTTTTTACCAACCATAAAAGTTTACCGTCTTTTACCCTACCTGCCTTCCAGGAAAGAAATGCAGGGATTGTGAGTGATGGAATAATATGCACAGAGTTGAATTCATACTGATATTTTTCACACTACAACTTCTATGAATGAAATAGAGTAATTTTTTGACTATCCACCAAAGGTTTCCTACCCAATTTCATTGTGTGGATGTGGATATTTAGCTCCAAGAGTAGTAGGGAAAGAACAAGGAGCCCTTACAAGAGTAAATTATAGCCTTCCACAAATTGCAACTACTCCTTTTTACCTGTCCCTTTATTGGGAAGAGGCTGGAGATTTTTTACGTCGTTTTAAAAGACGAAACAAGAATTGAATGAATGAGGTGCAGAAAGAGAAAGATGAAATATTTTTCATTCCAAGGAACATCATGAAAAGGAGCAAACAATAAATATTTACATCCAAATTGTAACAATCGCTCCTGCACTGAATATATTTGTCCATGCAGTTTTGAGTTTTCCCATTAAATCTACCTGCACTTAGTCCACTTGAATGAAATCAATTCCGACTTGTTCCGTCCATTTCCACAATATCTCAGTCAACAATACGTGGCTCCCTGTGAGGCAGTGTTATTGTTGTAGCATTGTTACTTTTCCCATTCCTGGATTTTGGGATAAAAATAGGAAAATATGTGACATGAATGAATGAACAGATGGACAAAAGTTTTTCCAATAAAATGAGTCAACACTGAATTACGTGAGCCTTGCTCGTATTTGTATTCTGAAACTGGAATGAAAAGATCAACCCTTTCTTTCCCTGGAATTTATAGGGATTGACTCGGATTTGGGGGTGGATTATTCCATAATTACGAAATAAATCCCGTGATATTGATGACTTAATAATAATTTAACCCAATCTGGCTCCATTATTGAGTAATATTGGCAAAATCATTGTTGAGATGTGGAAACAGATGTGGATTTCTAGCTGAACTTCCTACTCCAATGGTTTGGATTGAGTGCTTTGTTTGCTTGTGACGCCAACATGGCTGGAGGCCCTACTTAGCAAGACCTATGTAATCCGATTTTGTCATCCGAATTTCGGGAATCTTGTTGTCTTGTTGACCACCCGGTGGGAGCAGCCACACCCTGCCAAATCCAGGAGCATTTAATTCCACTCAACACTTGAACTGTGTAGAATTTTGCAGATGAATTCCTTCAAATTCTGAATTGCAAGAGTCGTATCCAGAGATGGGAATAAAAACAGCAGAGGATTGAGGCAGACAGAGAATCCAGAACAATGAGCCCACCCGGTTGCGTGACGGATGGATTAAAAGGCGATCCGATTCCAAAGTCAGTCATCAGCTCCTCATTTTCATATAATTCCCTTTCCAGTCCACTTTTTACTCTTTTTCTACTATTAACCCCCCCAAACATGAGAAGGACCAAAGTATGAGCGAGTCGACACAGACAAAACAAACGTGATGACTTGAGAAGAACTATTGGGATGACACAGAATGACAAGTAAAGTGTGCCCCTAATAAACAACATTCATTATTGTTTACCCAATGAAATGGCATTACTCTCACTTGCTATTTTATTAAGTAGATGAAATATTGCAGCCTGATCAAACAGGAAAATATGTGGAATCATTTCATAAGGTGGCCATTTATTGCAGGTGTTTAGTGACAAGGACACTTGTGCATTATCAAGTGGAGCAGGGTGGGTGAGACACAATTGATAACTCTTATTAATTACAAGTACACGCGACCCAAATCATGTCTTGTCACCCCATCAGCCACCCACCCAATGGTGAAATTATGTAATGGGCAACAGGATCATTTCATTGTATCCATTACCGGTTGGATATCCAACAACTCCGTAGCATTATCCTGCATATGAATAGTAGATGAGCTCAGCACAATTGGAGCTAACGGAACCCTTTTTTGTACAACAAATTGAGAGAGGTGCACACTCGTGTTATTTCACACGTAGGATTCTAATAATGATACACATTAAAAGGATTAAAGGATCACCCGGCTCCCAGTAAGTTAACACACGAAGCCAGCACCCACGCCGACAGAGGAAGGAAACAATTTAATGTTTTTCTTGATTCATTTTATCCTCCTCTGTATTTTCAGGATGGAGTTAACTCCACCGTCTCAGCCAGGATAAGATAGCAAGCCATGGTTGGTTGTTCATCCGACAAAGGAAAGTAAATCAACTTCTTTACGATGAAATAGTAAGCCCATCCATCCCACTGACGGAACCAATATATTATTCAGAGGGAACTATCTACAGAACTGTTTGTTTGGTTAGTGCTGTATGAGGAGGACTAGAGCCATTTTAAATCGGATCAAGAGATTGAAGAGCACCCCAAGAGATAGATGGATGGATGGATGGATGGATGAAAAGGGGGAAGAGGTTACAAGATCAATAATAAAATCAGACTCAGGGCAGAGCAAAGGGAGCCGACGCCCTCCGCTTGCATGCAACTAACAGTTGGTCCAAATTTATAATGGAACCGACAAAATCAGGACCATAGTCCATTCCTGAGACTATACTAGGGAGAGATAGTTCTATGACCGGGTATCCTGTAAAAAGAATAGTAGATAGATAACCCCATATTCTCTCATCCGATTCCCTGTTTTATTTTGGATTCGAATGCCGGACTCACCCCCTGCCCTCCAAAAATGAGAAAAACGACACTGCGCACCAGCACCAGTCAAAATTAGAGAGTAGCTTATCATCCAAAGTTTGGATTCCAAACACCACTCTACACAAAACATGACATTCATATTTATTTTGTTGTTGCTGTCATATTTTTACTGCTTCTCGTTCTACAAGCACTTTATTCATGAATTCTGAAAGACTCTTGAAATCCAATTGTTGACCAATGTAACTACTTGCCAACAAATGGCAAAATGAAAGAAAGACGGCCCTCGGCGTATAATAAAGCTATTAAGAGCAGACCATAAAATGAAGTAGAATCTGTCTTGTTTACATCTTCCTTTGAAATTCAACTTGTTTTCTAAACTACAGCTTTTAACCCGAATTTTATGGCTTTAGTTTAGGAATAGAAGCGTGTGATGAGCACTTGACGTCTAAATGAGAACAGTCGTTTGAAGTGTCAATAAAGGGTGACCGGAAAAGTGCGTCCTACTAAAATGAAGTAATTGGTCCTCTTTCAAGGGTCACCAATAAAATCCTGTCTTGTGTCATCTTCTACTAAAGCTACTCAACAACAAGAAATATCTCAAGAAAGGCATTTATCACTTGTTATGTCAATTCACCCAGTATTGCTCCAATTTCAACCTCAAAATCAAACGAATTTTTTAATCATTCAAATGTCCATCCCGTCATAAAATGGAAGTTGTAAAATCTGTGTAACTATCAAGTCATACCCAAAACCAATTTAAATTATGAAAGTTATACAACAAAACTGGAGAAAGAAGCCACAAGTCAGGAGTTTAGAATATAATGTTGCCTATCCTTATCCCAGGTTGTGAGTGGGTGTGGATGTCATGTCAGTATCAAATTTACCTCAAATATAAAACCTTACTTCCTCTTCATCAATTGGACTCATGCAGAACTGTTGAATTTGGGAAATGCTCCAGTTTCACCTTCTTAATCCACTCATTAATAAAATGAGCTTCCTACTCTATTTTTTGAAGCAGACTTAGCAAGGGCCAGACTGACATGGTTCACTTTCTAGTTCCGATACATTGACTAGGGCTTCCTCACAGTTTTTTATTCCATTTTTTCAGAAATTTCAAGGGTTATCATTATCCTAGTGCTTCAAGTTCCACTGCGGACTAGGAGTTTTGTGGGAGTTATGATGAATGGCTTCAAAATTTAAGGAAGCAGATCCAACCAGCTCACTGCCTCCATCATCTGTCCCTTTCCTCCTACCTTCATCTGGGACAAGTTGTTGAAGAAACATGTTCCGAAGCCACTGAGGGACCAGGCAGTCACTGAATTGGTGAAAATTTGATTTGATGAGAACTTGACACGCAACCATCATCAAGTTACTTACATCAGGACACACAACACGCAACTATGAGATCATTCCAAAAACATGCACCAACTTATCAACAACAATGAAATGAGCCACTCTTGCTCACTTGCCTCAATAAATTTCAGACTTTAAATTCATGTTCATCCTCTAATTTGTCATGTTATCATGCTTGGTGAATGCATGCCTGGCTTCTGCTCCAATTTTGATGAATCTGACATGAATTTGGAAATGGATATCTTCCAGAAGAAGGATTGGTGGACAAATACGAGTCCTCTGAGGAGCGACCTTCAGTATGAATTATTTCCAGTCCTTTTCTCAGATTTAATTTCACTTTCTCACACTTTCTGACTCCTCAATTGAGAGTGACACAAGTTGACAATGGAAATAAGACACCAGTGGGGGACCAGGTTGACCAACAATGCCATGAATAAGGAGCATGGACCAACGAGCTGTACTTGTCTATGGTATGGACAACTCTTTATCTCATATTTGGCAACCCAGCGTCTTGTCTTCTATCTCCACCATAAAACACAACCCTTGCACACAAAAAAGTTTTCCATATTCTAACCAGTGAGATTCCTTCATTCATAAAGACATGTGAACAAGAGTGAGCATTGTTCCCATTTTTACGCAACCCTCCCCAACAACAATTAACTTCTGGAAGCAGTTGAGCAAAGTGGAAAAACATTCACTCGATTTCAAAAACATGAAAAACAAACAAAATAAAAGTTGGACATTGTCCACTACAAATGTCTGACCATTCACAACCTGACCGGACGAAGTCATGCTGCTAGTCTCACTACTTTCTTTATTTCACAGTAAATTAGTGGAGGTCTCCGCTGTGTTGTAGTTGGAGCATGGGCGTGACCTCACACCTCCACAAATGGCCCTGAATTAGGGGTGTGGGGAAGGGTCAGAAATTAAATATAGGGCTCCTTCCACTCAAAGTGCCCACTTCCGGTCCTTCCTTCTAATCTATCTACAACTCCAGTATTAGACC
>JAAXNX010001182.1:0-19409 GCA_036491905.1 Folsomia manolachei
ATTTAACAACATTCATTTTAACGTGGTGACTAATGCTATAACGGGCACAAAACTTGATATAAAAGCCCATAACAGCTGAATGTTTTTATCACAACGAATCCATGATGCAATCAACAACTTTCTTTGTTACAAGAGTGAAACTAAGCTGGACGCGATGGATTGGAAATGCATGGATCTCGCTACAAAAAACAGTTTTTATGAGGAAAGTGAGAATTCTGGAAGGTGTCTTATACCGATTTCTCTCCGAATTATTATTTATGAGGCTAACCGCAAAACTGATAATGGTCCAATTAAGAATTTGTGCACCGCATCCGGTCATATTAACTAAATTTTAAACAGTTCTATTATTTATTGAACTATTCGCTACAAAGTTTTAGGTTTGTTCCCAAAATATTTGACTCCATTATTCACTAATCGATCGAAACTGTCTTCCGGCACTATTTTGGGGCTGCGGCTTAGATAGTTTCCAAATTGAATCATGATTGATGAAACCACTTCCATGTCTTTTTCTTTATCGTTCAGCTTATCCTCGGGATCAAGAGAAATATCCGTGGTAGCATCACTATAATTGGCTAGGTGGCTATTGAGACTATTGACACTACTGTTGGTGGTCGTGCTTCCTCCCTTATTCTTGAAGATTTGTTTTGAAACTTTTTTTCGAGTATTTGACGGCATTCCGGCAGGTTGTGGGAGAAAAACGGATTCCGCATCGGACAGATTTTTGCGTGATGACTTTGAATCTCCCAAATGGCTAGCGGAAGAAATTGTAGCTCTTGGTCGATCTGGGGGAGGAGATCCATCAGAAAATATTCCCATATTTCGTAAATGGAGGGAAGGCATGCGTCCTTTGGCATAGTGTATGACTATGAAGCTGAATATGTAAACACTTAAAACGTATAGGACAGGGCGTGGATATCCACAATTTGCAATGGCTGCAGTTATACAGTGCAGAATTCCCATGCAGAATTGAATCTGTAATTGCAGAATAATCACACAACTGATTCAAAATTTGAGATCGATTACCATCAATGATGACCCATCTAATTTAGGTCCGACTTACAATTTGACTGATGGTGGCAATAGTTTTAAACGAGGTCATGTCCATCCCACCCAGTCCATAGGTGAGGATGTGGAAATATAAGTACATAAATCACATGAAAAAATGTATTAATGGCTGCCAGTATTACGCTGCTCCCCCCTGGTAAAAATCTTAGACCTATCCAAATTAATAGGAACATTGAAGAGTGATGATAAAAATGGAGGCAATTTGCTTGAGACGTCTTCTGCCGAAGGATGATGATAATGGAATCGGCCAACTCTATTAGTTTTGATACTAAATACGCATAGAATCCTTGAGCCACCTACGTATTGCAAACTCAGAAAACTGCCAAAAATGCTCTTTACAATTCAGAGAAACATTGGCTTACCCGCAAATCGAACATCTCATCTTCTCCACTGACTGGTTGACATATTGGACTAAATTTTCCAGTAACTGCGTAGTACGTAAACTATATACGATCAAAGATAAAAGTAATTAATGGTTATAGAGTTATAGACCAAAAAATAACATGGTTTCAAAATTTGAAACAACCTACATATGCAAATAGACAAAAATTTCCGATTAGAATTGCAGCATTGTACACAACGAGAAAATTGGTCATTTGCATGGGTTCTCGGTCTCGAACAAAGTATGGCAGCACAATAAAGCAGAGTACGGGATATATTGTCAAAACAATGATTGGCACCCATCCTGAGCTTAGAATCCAGTTTACAGTTAAAGGATCTACATTAAAAATTTTATTTTAAAATAATGTGTAATTGCATATTATGGGTGGAGTGACTCCACTTGGAATCTCCCTGTAGGAGAAGTACTTACTAGAGTGCACCGCAAAGAAGTTGTCAACCTCATCCATAAAAGACATGCCAAATTGTTGCCGAGAAAAATTATAAATGTGCGATATAGCAGGCAGTCAATTTACCCCTTCCAGGAATCCTGGCTATTATTCTGAGTAAATCAACCCAGCACTTGGAATGGGGACTTTTACAACCAAGCGAAAAATTAAGCTGAATCGAAGCCAATTGCCTTTTTGAACGACTTCTTAGGGTCTCAAAATCCATAGACACAATTTACACGCATATTTCATATAATCGGAGGCAAATGAAGCTACCGTTTCTAAAAGAAGGGTTGGCATATCGTAGGTTTTTGATCACATATGAGACTTTGATTGTGAGTTATATGCGAATTTATTTTTTAAAAATTTTATGAATTGCTTCAATCATTTAGGATTTAATTTAATTTATTTATTTGTAACATTTAAATAAATATGTAAGTACATATCATTGTCATATAATAATCAGTCTTAGTTAGTAAGAAAAAAAACAATGTAGTAACATTCGTCTCACAAAAATAAGCAAAATTTGGACCTATTCCTGACTGACAGCTTCCGTCCCATCATACTTTCCTTTTGTCAAGTCCTCCAATATTTTACAAAACGTGAATGGTGGAACATTAGCTTGAATTCTTTTTAACATGAACCCTTGACCATAGCCGATTCCGCCAAAATACGGTGCGTATTTTGCAAATAGATTGCCTTTTTCTTCGGATTTTGTACTGCCATCGTTTTTACTAGGATTCGTCGCCCAAATAGTCTGGACCAGACCCATGGTAATGATACAACTACGAAATTCAGCACTGCTTACGAGAGCCCAGCGATAGGTCAAGTTTGATAAGGATAGGGTAAGACAACCCACTAACCACCACCTAAATTTATTAATCAAGTAGACATCAAGTAACAGTTAAATCCATTTATGACCGACTTTTATCATACCACGCAAAAACGAAGAGCTTTTCACTCAAATAGTTCAAATTCATTGTGCAGACACCCTCATAAACCACCTGACCCGTGTCAAAGGAACACTTTGTCACCTTTGGAAAGAAGACTTTGGAGTTGGTTTCAAACGTCGTAAAATACCCTCCTCCCAAAAACGAATCTCCTAAACCAAATATCCCAAAAAGTACGAGACAGTTGCAAATTTCGGAAGCAATATTAGCTATGGCGTAGGTGTGAACAAGATCTGGATTCTTTTTCAGAACCAAAGTCAATTTTCTTATCTGGCCTTGCATCCTGTCCCCTTCCTCCAAAGTTATGGATGATAGATCTTGCAAAAGTGCTTTGAGGGTACCATTTTCGCACCACTCCCACAATATGTAGGGGACATACGCAAGGCAACCAATCACGGCGAAAAACAGCCCCACATATTGATAAGTGATTTGAACTTCCACCTCCCCCTTGCTCCCGAGGAGATCGACGTAAGAATTTTCCAAGCAATACGAATCAACGGCTTTGAGTACTTTAAAACTTTCTGAAGAGTTTGTAATGCAATTGATTGGATCCGTGAAGCACACTCGAGTATAGAAGATAACCCCAAAGGCAAGAAATAAGGGAGTGGATATGGCGTAGAGGACTTTAAACGCTATGTTCTCGGTTGTGACTGACACTCCCTAGTGTAATAAATCAAGAAAACAATGAGACAATCTGTGTGTATGAAAGTATTTATAAATTGATAGCTGTACCTCGATGGAGGGCCGGAGAAAGAGAAGGTTCTGCAGCATTATAAGGAATCAAATGGCAAAGCAACAAAACAGATTTCCTGGTTATTGCTTGGAATACAGAAAAGCATGGATTGGACTTTCCCGGAAGGAGTCGAGGAAATAACTGAAATATTCACTTGGTTGGGTGAAAACAACTGGTTGAAGCATTTTCATGTGAGATTTCTGTTTTGCCAGCCAACCTAAACTAAATTTAGCCGTGTTTCATCGTCATATTATAATCAGCAACAACATAGGCATATCCAGATGAGATATCACTGTTGCTCTTTCAGCGTGTTATTACGACAACGTGCTTCATGTGGCTTTCGTGGGCGAAAAAATGTACAACGCATCTGTTAGTTAATATGTTGGTCAAGGACATATCCTTTGTTCCATTACACACTCATGCCGACGCTTGTGCGTGCAAATTGTCAGTTTATGACGGGCGAGACAGGTGGACTCAACTATGCATTAATATGCAGACTTGCAAATGAATTTGAAGAAATTGAACTAAATTAAAATTTCCTTCCTTGTTTTACTACAAACTTACAAGACATGTACTTTTTAAACTTCAATTAATGTACTTCGTTTTTCTGGAATTCAAGACGGAACATGCCATAATTTACAACTATGTTAACTGAATTGAATTCAATTCCACACGACAAATAATTAAACTGCTTATGTTTAAAGTGGATCAAGAAATACGTTTATAATCATAGTTAGCGAGTGGACACAAAACTTTTTATTTTATTTTATACCACAATATCCAGACATGAGCTGCCAAAATTATTACTATTATACAATATTCCATTGTATTCTATTATTATTCTAAAATTGTGGAAATTCACTTGTTTCTGCAGTCTGAAAACGGATTTCTCGGACACGTTCCAACGTCCCAAATCCCCAATCATTCTCAGAGAGGGACAAGATTTCAACAGTTCCGTGAAACCACCGAGTAGGGAGATTCTGTTTTTAAACAATATTCGAAACACTGATAAATTTTCACAGTAAGTGGCCTTCGAATATTTCTGAAAAATCTTCATCGTCCATATGCCTCGGGTGATACAAGAGCTCATAAACTTCCAAATAACTGAGAGCCGGACATTTCTGTACAATACTTTTGATTACTCTCATGTCATGAACCATTTGTGTCGCGACGTGTTTTAAACTTAGCAAGGGATACTTATCGCCGACCATTCCTTTCAGTGGAGCTTTGATTCTTTCCAATTTCGGCGCAAATTGACCCAAAAGATCAATTGGGATGAACTGGCAGGAGGATTTAGTGTAACTAGAAAAATTTATTAATGGTCAAATTTTCTAGTTCACAGTAGGCAATGAGACAGTCATTCTGTAATTTAATATCAAATCGGAAGTGAACGCCGTAATCTAATATTCTGTAAGGAAATTAACAATATTGACGGTATTGAACTCACTGAGTAGAATAAAAATCCAATTTCATGTCCAACCTCATCAATCCGGACTTCAAATGATGTGTTGGTTGCATGGGTGCATGCTGAAATTATGAACAAAAATTAATTAAGTTTTGTTTAATATACTCTTCAAAATTTCTGTGAAGTAACAAATTCGACTTCATTTAACTCAACTCACCTAAAATTCCTCTCACAAACCAGAAAATGTCTTCACAAAATTTACTTCTAACATTCAGCACCAAACTTTGGCGTAGAGGGAGAAGTGTGGGGTTTGTGTCGAAATATTTGCAAATCACTCTAGACTGTCCTTTTGGAGCAAAGAAAAATTTATTTGGCGTTGCAATCATTTGAGGGCATGCCATAATAATGGAACTGCGAAGTTGAGGTTCTGTCCGTGGACGCTCGGACATGTCGAAGTATTCTAATCTATTAAAACGTATACAATAATTTGCAAATTTTCATCATTATTACAGTGTATTGTAATTTTATTTATTAAATAACTCACGTTTTTGTCAAAGGTCGTAGCAAATACTTTGGCATGTCCCATGTCATTGCAGCTTTAAATCTTTCTCGGTATTTTGTCTCAGATTTTTGATCCTTAAAAAATAAGAGTAGTATCCCATCACTAGTTGCAACACTTCCACTAATGTCCAAATACTTGAGTCGATAACAATGCTCTCCGATTGCTTGGATGAGCTCGTTACGGGCTGAAGGCCCTCGTACTACAAGTTTGGTTAAATTATTAAAGCCATCCAAAGTTGTGCCAAACTTATAGGCGGCTTCTGCTTGCTCCCGATTGCGACCCCGAGTTTTAAATAGTATCTGAAGTTCTTTAATGTCTGATATTATCTCATTAGCTGTTAAAACTTGAACAATTGTGGCCCAAGACGTAGAATCCACTGGTTGGTCTGAATTAAAACTTAAAATGAAATATTCAGCCAGTATACAAAATTAGCTTCTTAATTGAGTAAATGTCATTTCACGTTTTGATCGAAATGGAATCACTAAAACGAATCTGAGAAACATATCCTTATCAAATTCATCTGAGCATGAAAACCCTTCATGTAAAAAGTCCAATGTGTCTGAAGGATGCAGTTTTAGAAATACTGTCGAATGCTTGAAATCCGTTAGTGTACATTCATAATAATTGGACAACTGAATCCAAGTATTGACGGCTGTGTTGACTAGACTTTTCAATTTTTCTTGGCCAATCCATTTTCGAAACCGCTCAACATTATCTTTAACGTAGTTAGTATAAATAGTATCTGAAAAATACATGTATGTTAATAACTGGTTGACTGACACCAGTTAACTGATGCAAGCCGATGTCGAGTAGCTAACGGCACAATGTGACCAGGCAGGCCCATAACAAACGGACAAGCTTGCGGCATTACCTCGACAATACTGTTCTGCGGAAGGATATGCCTCTGTTTCCTACGAATTAAAAAATTACTAACTTTGACATTCCATTCCAGCTTTGCTAAATAATGTTTAACTGAGGAAATTGCCTTGATACCTTTTTTTGGACCCCATCTGGCCACGCCACACGACGTAAAGTCAGCATTTGTAAAGATGGTACCTCATTTCGCACCGGCATTATGCTTATTGTATGTAAACCTTTGAGCAAAGAAATGCTCCATAAAAAATGTAGTGAAACCCATGCAATTGATATCTCATAATAATTTTACAAAATAAACTTTATTGAAATTCAAATTCAGCACATGTTTTCTGTGTCCTAGCAAACTCTACAAATATTTATGACATAATTGGCTTGGGTCAACTATTTATAAGGGTTTGTTCTTTCTTGTCCAGCAGCTTCAATTTTACTATAAAAATGCTGGGCAAGAGTTCTTACAGCAGATATTCATCTGTTGATAAAATGATGTAATACAATTATTTCAGTGACTAGAAATATTTACATAATTTATTTATTTTGTGCACAATAAGCACAAAAATTGTATCTAACCTCAGCGCGACTAACAACGGTACCCTACATGGTATCAGTCTAGAACTATTTAATGTCATTTTGATATTTATACTGACATAATTTATGCGTCCACTTTTACGTCTTATTTCTGTTCCATTGTTTTTCATAATTGAATGATTTGAATAACTGTTAAATTATTGATCGATTCATGATTCAGCTAGAAAGTTAAATTTTCGATTCTCCATTTCTCGAATTAAGGAATGGGTTTATTTTGAGTCCGGATTTGAGGTACAATTAGTGTGCCGCAACTACCCGTTTGTCCTTCTTTTGGGGTCACATAGGTCGTGGTAGTCCGAAATGGAAGCTGGGAAAAATATATGCAATTTTTAAGTTATTTTGAATAACTAACACTGTGATTAACATCCTAATGGGATTGGCTCTGTTAAGTCTTCTACCAAATGCTGCTATTGATAGAGCTCCTATAAACACCAAGACATTTTAGTAAGTAGTGTTAATGAATGAGCGTTAACACACTGGAATACTATTTCCGAATAAAACGTCTCTATTTGTAATGAATTTAAAATTAGTCTCATTGTTATTCATGGTAAGTGGAGAAATTGGTGTTTTATGTTTGCATGTATTTAAAAATCGTTTAAATTTAATGAATGCAAGCCTACTCTGGCGGACTGGGACTAGGATATACTAATTTAATAAATATTAAACATTACATTTTGTGTAGTTTTTGTTACTGAAGAGAATGACTTGGACTATACTAGTTAGCAGTCTATGACTTCCATCTTAAAATTTTTCATAGGTGTCATTCGAAGGGGTGGATCAAGCATGTCATCACTGGCGTCATCCGGCAACATACCACCTCTATATTCAGTTACCTATTCAAAAATACATAAGAATTAACCAACGGCTGACGAAGCCTTTTCAGTGAAGGGCAATTAGAAAAATTGAAATACAAATATTGACTGAAATTATATTAGTTTACAATGAAACAAGTGCCGTATAAAATTTTCAATCAATACAAATAAACGAAATTAACAATAGTAAGAAAGGGTAAAAGTTGGAAAGGATGAAAAATTAAACATTTTATGCAGATGCTGAGTGAGAATGTGTGTGAGTGCGTGCAGTAGGAATGAATAAAATAGGTGAAAGTTAATTTTGTGATTACACAAATTCTGCAAATAATTGCAAACACAATTGAAGCGTATGTATGTAGTTGCTGAAAAATTGCAAGTACCCGATTCGCAAGTTCGGAACATGGCAGATTTAGATTTGTTTAGTAGAAAAAACACACGGAAGATTGTTAGAGATTACATGATCCGACATTTATTGGCCGTCTGCAAACAATTAATTGCAACTAGTTAACAAATGGCACAAATATCTAATAGTTATTCAGGTTTTTGTTTCAAATCTATAAAGATCTTTCATTGTCATATAAGTCTTGATCGAACTTCAGAAATTCACCATCACTTGGTACAAAGTTGTAATTGTACCAGGACATGGAAATCTTTTAAATTTTCATGTCCATTCACAAGCAAAAGACAAACTACAGATACAATACGCACAAACTCGAAAATGCCGATTCGGATGTGATGAAATATCAGGCATAAATATCGGGTTATGTGCTTGCATTGTTTGTTTGTCGAACGATTTCAATCTTTTATATTTTACTCTACATACACAATAACGCTTAGGTCATGTTATAATTTATCTAATCTAATAAATTCTATTAGTTGTACATTAAAATCTGTAGCGAAGTTTTCTATAAAAACATATTATTCAATATATTATAGCGTGTCTTCTTGATTCACTAGTATCGATTAGACTGGAATTATACTCGTTTCACAATTTATTGGCTGTATTACATTTTATGTCGTCTATTCGGGTTAGTATTTAACTCGGTTGAGAAATTTTTTTTAGGTAAACCAACGTCGGTACCATGGCCGTTGCGGGACACCAAATCTCACCTCATAATCTTCCATCATTGGGCGAGTTGAAGCAGCCTAAAATGTGGAGAAAGCAAATCATCGTGAGTAACCAGTATATATGACAGATACTTTACAAAAATAAGCATTACTTTAAAATTTACAAATGATAAAACTACAATAACCATGCACTTACTGTGTCAATTCTACGCATTGTTGTGGAAGCACTACCTGAGCGTCCACTAGGTCCTAACACATTAAACTTATTCATCAAATATCCTGCAATTATTGGAACAATTCCCAAAATGATGAGGCTCAACGCAATTCCCATGCACCATCCAGGGAATGGAAGTTGCTTAGTGTCACCCTAAAAAGTCAGAAGAAGTCATGATTTAATCTTTGGACCCAATTATAAAAGTTGTAAACAAATTGTAACTCACCGTTTCTCTATCCCATGCCGTGTACATGGGACTATTTCTGACTTTCTCGATTAGTGAGCCAACCAGGAGGAGTACAAGGAAGCCTGGGCCAACAATTCTCCAAGTTACCTGCCAGTACCAACCTGGATAGTACCCTGTCATATACTCGATATCTGCAGAAAACCTAAAGACAAAAAAGTTTGATGAGTTTTGAACAACATCTCGTCACATTTTTACTTTCTCCCTCTTGGAATGGCCAGACCTTTCATGCCCGTAAATATACATCACACTGACAATTTCCATTAGTGCGATTATCACCAATCCAGTCGTACTGGCATATCCATCAAACTATTGAACAAATGTACCAGTTTTATGTCACTCTTTTTACTGTCCAAGTAGATAAACTTTTTTTATCCAAATTTAAAATTATTTTCATACCAACGACACCCAGTACTCCCCAGCTCCAGTCACAAATATCAATCCGCAGAAGAAAGAAACCAAACATACGATAGCTGCAAATACCAATTATTCACGCATTAGTTGTAATATTAAGAGGCAAATTTATGGCAGACTGTGCTCAATGTCCAGAGTGTCTCAGAATAAAATTACTTTCACAACTTACCCGTCAACAACTCTTTTCTAACGCTTTTGAAGTAGGAGCAATCAAATACTGTATTCACAACACCTTCCATCGTTCCAATTTGTGAGCCCAAGCCCAATGCGAGTAGCATCAGGAAAAAAATGATGGACCAAAATGGTGCCGCTGTAAATGACACAAACTTTGAACATGTTCCTACATTCTGATGTCTTAGCATCTATGATAATTTCAAAATACCTGGTAATTCCACTATTGCTTGGGTGAAAACGACGAATGCAAGTCCTGTTCCAGCTGCCGCAGAATCCAGCTCCTTTTCTAGGCTGCAATCCGCAAATCCAGAGTTATTAAGGGATTCCTCTGTCGGAAAATGTTGCTGCATATAGGTATCATATATGGAATCCGTGATATTGGTGACGTAGGGATACTCTGTCGGAAACTTGGACTGCAGTACGGCTTTGTTTCTAAAATATCAATCAATCATCTCAATAATGAGTCTAGTCTCGTGTTCAACTGAGCTGTCGAACCAAATTAACTCAATCTGTGGGCCAAGAATAAGAAAAAGTAGTAGGACGCCAACTTACCCATCAATGCAGCGTTCATGGATGGCTGTAGCCTTGAATCCAAGCACGGAGAAAATTACTATTGACGCTATAAATACAAAATGTTGTGAGCAAACTTTATAAGACCATCTCAACTACATATTATTTTATATGCAACCTTACCATACATGGCAGTCATTGCATTGGTGCAAGTGATAAAAATCACGTCCTGCACCTAAACGTAGAATATTAAAAAAAAAGGAGATTAGGCATGAAACCAACACGATCTCATCAACATTAACAATTAATTAACATACACAATTATTTCTTGGCTTATTGTAGGACCCGAACGCGATTAGTGAGCCAAATGCAAGTCCAAAAGAGTAAAATACTTGGGTTGCGGCTGCAAAAAATACAAAGTTGAAATTGTTACTTTCACTGGCAACAATTGCTCATAATCATCATGTACGCGTCTCGTATTTGTGTCAACCATACATATGTCCCGTATTTTAATACAAATCAATATTTTATTTACACTTACCATCCATCCAGGTTGCCAAATCCAGTAGCTTTTCCATCTATTTTTTAAAAAGAAAGCAGAAGGTCATAAATATTATTTTTGGCACACTTTTAAAGCATTGCTCACAATAATTACTTTAAATTAGAATGTCTATTTGCATTTCATACCTTCGGCGTATACATGTGAATCAATCCCGCAGTCGCACCTTTGAGCGTTATTCCACGTACAAAGAAAATGGTCAACACCACATATGGAAACAACGCGGTGAAGTAGACAGCCTAAAATAAGGAAGGAAGTATTATGAAATCAGGATGCTTCAATTGGGCCATTATATTTGTTTGTTCAAGGGAACGACTTAAGACGTGGTTTAAGGAATTAAATAATTAATTGTTATTGTATTTACCTTTCCGGCAGACTGAACTCCACGCATTATAATGAAGTAAACAACTACCCACGCCGTTAGCAGGCATAAAGCCATCCACCATTTTATTCCACCAGTTTCATCCATGGAAGGAGAAATGTCCAATGCTTCACGGTACCAAAAGTACGCTGTGGGATGTACAAAGTATTTCAATTGTCAAACCACTTTACAACAAAATCATTAAAATTCGAAAATTAAAATAGTTATGTTTGTAAAGTTACCCGTTTCAGAAGATTTAGCACATTCCGGGACAATAATGAGCGTTCCATTCTCTTCCATTGTAGGACAACTAGCCCACGGTAGGGGTGACTATATTTGGGAGATAAAGATAAAAAACAATTACCATATCTATTTCTAGCAACAATTGGGTTGACTTAGTATGAGCTCTGCCTCAATTTTAGCTTATTTTTGGATTTCGAATTGAACGAGGACATAACAATTTTTGAGGAAAGTAGGCTACATACTTATGTAATAAAGCTTACATAAAGAAGCCATGAAAATCTGCGATTATTTTTCGACATGAGCCTGAGACCAATAAACTAACCACAAAAGTGTAGTTAGTGTCCAGTGAAAACTAGAGATTTCTGCTCTTGAGTACTGCTCATGGACTTTCTCTCCAACTCAGTTCGTGATTGTACAAACAATTGCAAAACCTTCATTGAGCTACAATTATTACTAAAAGAGATAAATGGGCGAATTGGAATTGGACTTACTTGAAACGATTTGAAGAGGAAAAAGAAACACCAAGTGATAATGACGTTGTAATAGAGTCCGACAAGGAATGCCTGAATTTCATAAAATTTTATAAATTTTCTTTATCAGTTATTTTAAAGTTACAAAAGTTTGAAACACTTACAACGATTGTACTTGCTGAAATGTAACGAAAAATATTCATATTATTTACGCATTATGATAATTGGATAATCAAATAATCCATGTAATGCATCTGTTCTTATGGTCGGTAAACGAAATGATGTCTTACCGACGCCAATGCCTGCGATGGCCGGGTGAATGGTGGTCCAAGTTCCTAAAGATCCTTGTCTCAGTTTTTGGCCGATTCCAAGTTCAATCAGTAACAATGGGGCTCCCTCGAGAAGAACCATTATCAAAAATGGTATCAAGAATGCTCCTGTTGAAAGGATTTTATTTTTATTTTTGTAATATTTTCTAATTCTACATTATTAATAATTGGCATATATATGACCTATCGAATTGTAAATGTTATCCCATAATTTATCAAATGGAAGGTTGCAATCAAATTCAGCTAGGTGAAAATGCTTGATACTCATTAATCCTCATGAGAATTGCTAGAAGAGAGTATACTATATGCATACATTTAAAAAGTTACAACACAACTAAATATTGTGAGCGGATAAAACGCCAAGTACACGAGCTCGACACGTGGACTACTGCTTCAAAGATGTAGATTATAACGACAAAGCAATCAAAATATTCATAAAGCAAAGTTGACGAAGTGTAAAATAGTTTCGGACGAAAAATGAACCGCATTCAAGAGAGATCGGTTATGGATTGTTCCCGTTTCTCATTCCAAATACTCTTATCATTACCGGACTCATTGGCCATTCATATTTACAGTCACAGACTTCTTGTAAATACAAAAATCGATTATCTCTCAACCTAAAGGGAAATTACTTTGATTAATTGCATCCGCCCGAAACCCAATCAATTCCAGATTGTTGCTACAATGGTGGTAGTTGGCCCTTTAAAACATGGATTAGAAAAAAATGTCCATTCATTTTTTTAAATACTTCTCGATGCTCAGACGCCAACAACAGCAAGGTTCTGGAAGTGTTTCAATAAAACAAGATTGCAACTTTTTGCACCTGTTATGTTCTTTGGACAAGACAACAGCGGATGCAGGGCAAGGAATGCACTGTGTTGAGTCCTATTCCCACATTTTAATCAATAACAGATGCGAAATAATTTAGCATTCACTTGTGCTATATATTCGTTAAGTATACCAACACCATCTTCTCACCTATCAAAGCCGTACATTCATTTCAGTCTAACTTATTGTTTCATGCACTACATGGTTATAGAATCATTCCGTTCTCGGTCAATATTTTTGAGTGATTAATCAAAATCTAGTAAATAGGAAAACTGCGTTTAGACAAACAATGAATTGTCTTCAAACTTCAGTTTCACTTATCATTCGTAGCAGCATTCTTGTGAAATTTGGCTTGTTTCTATACATTGCACATAGTTGTGGTATTATTTTTGAATGACATGGCTGAGATTTTGGCCAATGGGACATGGCTTATAAGATTCAGCTTAGAATCTTTGTGCATACCAAAAGTGTGAATTGTGAGTCCCAAAATAGACGAGAGCCGAACGAATTCAAACTCATCCGTTGTCAGTATTCTGCAGTGCCAAACATTCACACTAAAATTAGCTATTTCTTGAGCCAGCAAAAAAAAGTTTGATCACAGATGTGATGTATATTTGTGCAACACTGCATTCTAGGGTTTTCTCCTAGAGTGCAGCAAATCTCTATGATACATGAATACAATTCAATGTCGAAAAGTGCATGAGAAATGGTTTCATGTTAAATGCAAATCCTTAAACACCTGCATGAAATTTGTTTACACGTGAACAAATAATGAGCATCAAATCTAAAGTCCTGCACCAATTGGCCATTTTGTATAGGCTGAAATTCTTGTTGATGAAGAATATCAATTAAAACTGCCGAGCCCTGAACGGACAAATAATTTGTATGAACTAATTTGTATCTGAAACCATCAAAGTCTTCAAACCCACCTAGATCTGACTATCTACTATGATTTTTGGAAGAGAATCAAGTCATTCATACATTTACTGACTTTACAACCATGTCATTATCAAAAAGACAGACGCATTTGTTTCTATTCTGGAGTTCTGAAAAGTTTACAATTTACAATTTAATACTATCACCTCTTTCCTCATGCAGATGTTTGGCACATTGTTGGCACACCTACGGAAATAGTTGGCGTCATGCAAGACAAGGGTAGCATAGAACGAGTCATATGTAGCTGAGTTTTGCAACAACCCATGGCAAAGACCAATGTCAAAGTGAGATGTGATGTGATGATGCGATGATGATATTTGCTCTATTTCTATATTTCATTGTCGAAACAAAACCAAGCCAAGTTGGCAAAAAGCTCAGTTTACTCTCATGTCATGTAAGACTCAGTCCAAAACGGCACACCATATCAAGTAAAAGAAAAAGACCATGAACTGGCAACAGGAGGGATAATCATAAAGTGCTAATGAGTTTGTAAATATTTCTGTCTGGGTTAACTAAGATGTGACTTTCTCGTTTTTGTAATACACCTAATCCCACAAGAACTCCTACACAAGTGCTTATCATCATCCAATGAAATTGAATACCACTCTACTTTGTGATTGTTTTTAAATTAAAAAAGTACACACCGATTGTGTCGAATGATCGATATGCAATTAAAAAGAATTTTCTTAAAATAAGGAAAAGAAGAAATAATCAACTTACCGCCTCCATTTTGTTGGCAGAGGTAGGGAAACCGCCTGCAACAAAGAAATCAGTTTGAACATTAATTGTGTTAACATGATATAGAAAAATTGCATGGATCACTTTGCAAATTACATGAACTATCGCATTTGTAAGCAAACTCACCAAATGTTTCCCAGGCCCACAGAATAGCCCACGACACTGAGCATAAACTGAGTTTTGCTTTCCCATCCAGCATTTTCATCCGTGTCATTTGCACCTCCAGGACCCGTTGCTCCACCATTTACAGCAAAACAGGCTTCACTTGGTATTTCTCTCATCATTTGCACTCCGTTGGTACTTCTCAAACCGTCGTCGTCCAATTCCGTGTTATTGGAGACCGTGAGAGCGTTATGCGAATAGGGACCCTTGGTCACACTCAACTTGTCCATGTTCCGGAGTTCCAGCTTCGATGGATTATTTTAACTTTGATGCAATCTCGAAAAATATGTTGGTGTTTACTTATATATGCTACTCAATATCTTCTAGAGTATCACGCACGTTAAGGTATAATTACAATACTACTCGTTCCTTTTAACAATAAAAACCAAAGAAACTTTCCTTTCCAAACTTTCACCCTACAAATAAATCAATGTTGGTGATCACAGATCACACTCGATTCAAGGAAAAGTTACGTTTACAATGTTGTATGTAAATAAACTCTAATTTTTGTAATATTAGGATTTGAAGCACTATAATGTTACAATTGAGCACGATTTAGGAAAATTGGGCAAATTTTTCACAGAATTAATCCGGCTGAATCACAGTTTGTGATTTGCAGATCAAAACAAAGAATGGAAATTTTAAAATTGCTTTCTTTTAAGCCGACTTCAAAAATAAAAGTTTTCAATGTGCAATGTGCAATTACAATCGAAAGATACGAAATTTGTATGAATGACAATTTTGACTCAAATTATAACGGTATTAAAATATCCATATGTAACTTTAACCTATTTAGTGTATGTGATTGAAATATATGAGTAGTAACCAAATATCTTCTAGTAAACATCCGCGTACCTTAAGTTTTAATAGTTTTATATAATAATAATTATACCTCAAACAATTGCTTTTAAGGTTATTTCAGGAGTTACTCAAAGATTTGAATCGTTCAGTTAAGCGCATATACTCACTAGCTGTAATACAGGGTAAGACTTTAAAACAATTTTTACACAATAATTGAGATTTTCAGGTAACTCTTGCAGAAAACACCGGTCGGAAGAGTCACAGCAAATGATTGTTGCAGGAAGCAAACAAAGTGTCTCCCGATTGTCGTTGATTTGTCTGATTTGACTTTGTAACAACGCGTGGTTGCGAAATTGAACGAATCAAGAACGGTAATCCAAATGAAGGGTTGAGTTCAGGAGTTCAGTTGTTCGAGCAATGTCTCAATAACGACTGATTCTGTTCTGATTCACGCACCACATAGAACGGAACACAGCCACTTTTCCTGAGCCAAGAAAATGAGAATGGTTTGTTAGAGTATCCTCCACAAATACCGTTGCAAATTCTCCCCGTTCCCTGGATGGGTCGAAAGTCAACTATTCGCGACTCCAATCAAATTTCTCAAGAGTAGGAACAGAATATTGAATGGCTAGGCCACAAACGTATGTACCACCCCCAGACTTAGAATGGCTTAGGTGGCAGAAATGAATTTCGGTTGTACACGCGGTGTCTTACGTGTTTACACTGCCACCATTGACTGGAGGTTCAGGATAATTGGGAAAAAGTCAAGTTCTCTTTTTATCAACAAAAAGTATTTGTGTAAGCTTAGTAATTTGGATATTATCCACGTTACACTCTGGGAATCTTGGTGTCTTTAAGTTAATTTTATGAGGCAAGTTGAGATGGACTAAAGTTTCCTTTCTTCAATTCTTAACGAGAGTTTATCAATCCAGGCCCTGAACAGCTCTGATTTAGAAAAGTGAAAAATGTTATTAGTAATCGACAACAAATTAATGCAATGGAATATTTAATTTTCGGCTGACCTTCCACTCACCACAAGAAATGTTATCGGGTGCAAGAGCAAGGTAAACAGGATCGGTCTGAGATTTAGCACACAGGAGCAGGTTTCTTGCAGTATAGTAGTAATATTAATTGCCGTCAATTCTTGATTCCAGCCAAATTGTTATATACGCAATATGAGATGAGATATTGTAACAATTTTGACTGCGTGTATAGGTAAATATTGTGAATGCTAAAAAACCGGTGCCGCTTTTTTCTAAGTAGAATGTTATGCACGTGTAGGGACCTTGATTTTGATTTATCAAGTTTACTAATTGTTTTCTGGCAATCTTCACAAAACTGAATGGTTCATCAACCCCTTCAATTCCAAACTAAAGTTGAATCTTCAAGTTTAAATTTTGCTTAGAGTAAGATAAGCCAAACCCGCAAAACCTATATCAAACCTGTTTAAATATCTAGATAGGATTCAAATCAAAACCTTTTCAAAAGTCTTGTTTTTTTGTTTTCACAGGAAATGGACACTAGTTATGAATTTTATAACTATATTTTTCACACAAGGGTTGGTGATAGTAGTAATAATAATACTCCAGAAAGTCTTTCCTGCTTCTTTCTCTGGATGACCCAAGTTCAGATCCCTGATACGTGGTTAAAGAGTTGTCAAACGGAAATGGCTTTGGAAACTTTTTATGTTTAAAACTGGAGTAAAATCGGTGCAAACTATCCCCTTGGATCATTGATTTTTAAATGTTTAGTCGAATTTTAGGAAACTATTAAAACAAACTAAAAACGATATTACAGTGACAATAGTTGCCTATAAAATGTGGATCGAGTCACGCGGTTGACACTTGGTCTTTTCAGTAAGAATGTTGCAGACCTGAATCAATAAATTGTTCCAATGTCTGTGATATCTGACTAGTCTTTGTTTATAACGTTTTGTCCTAGTTTCATATCAAATCTTTTATAACCATTGGCATGGTATGCGGATAACTGACGCAACCTGAGAAAGTAAAGTATGCGTGTGTTGATATTACGATGTTCTAAAACACAGGTTGTTTGATGAGAAAGTTATTTGAGACAAGACTGCCTGCAACGGTTCAGAATACATTGATGACTGGGCCGAGAAACCCTACGTACGTTGGTGTTTAACGTTGCTAAAATATAGTGGGGGAAAAATCTGTCTGCCTACTATGATTTCCTTTCCAATTTTCTATATAAAATTTGTAAACGGTTCAGACCATGGGTGTTGGGTATACCTAAATTTTGTGCCATTCGGCCATCTCCGAGTTCTCGGGTATTTTGCGAATTGGGGAAACTACTAGTACAACTCCAATATCACTTACTACGTATGAACTCCGTGTCAAATGCAGATATAAGAGAAAGCATGCTATGCACCCATGCTGAGCAGTTAGTTCGACCATAGTAGAAACATCCAGCTCAACCCCACTCCCCCAACAAAGCTCTCAAAAGGTATAGTTGTGGATTACGGGTGGTAGAAATACGTCTCGGGAAAGTCTTCAGGGAACGACTTTCACCCACTGCTCTTTCGTTCTATAATTTATTTCCATACACAATTCGCATGGTTAGTCGTTCCCGTCGTGCTGAAAGCCTGGATATACATTAAGCATACCTCGTAAAAACACGCATGTGTATGGCCAAATTTGTCTATATGCACATCAAAATTTGCCCCGAAACTAACCGATTCTTTCTTTCTCGGATACCACATCCTACACTAGAATTGCTCCTCTGTTCCCTTTCACCTTACTTTCCCCACACTTTCTAGGTTTATCCTAATGTTGATGTGGTTTTAATACATGTCTCGCTTCCCTTCAAACTGAACAATGCTCGTTAGATTAGATTTATTTCATTGTGGTTGGTCCCTGGATTGCCAACAATGGGCGGATTTATAACCATAATCACAACTCTCCAAACAAAAGGATGAGTGGGCCGTGAACCTTGTTTCTACTGATGCAAGACCAAAGGGAATTGACTCATCTTCGAAAATGTATGTCACGCCATGTAAACATTAAATAGTCAAATCAAAGCCAGTCGTTATTTTTGTTGAGGAATGAAAGGAGTGGCTGGATTTGATTATCGCAAATGAAAACAATTAAATTGTACCCCTAGAGGATTTGTCGTATTTAAGATGGAATTGATTGTAATGAGAGACGGAGCGAAACGTTCGTTTGGTTTTTTTCCATTGGCTCCTATTTTTTGCATGTATCTTGACGATCGAATAATTTGAAGCCAGACCTTTGACAAATGAAACCTTAGAATGCACAGTAGTTAAACATTACTTGGCCATCATGCATACCGTGACGACGACACTCACACCATTCATAATTAATGGCGAGTGGATATCCTTGCTGTGGCTCCAGACATACAAAATGCAACAATAAGCAGAAACCTGGTTAGAACTGACATAAGAAATAAGCTAATTCCAAGTAAATGCATGCAAGATTCGATCCATTCTACTTGAAGTGCAGTAGACTGCACAATTTTGTTTCGCTCAAGAAGAAATTACACAAAAAACCTTTAGCATTCACT